>NDGN011442823.1:0-14410 GCA_002564285.1 Tympanoctomys barrerae
CAACACATGCCCACACATGCACGCACACACAAACACACATGCCCACACATCTGTCACCACTGACACTGGCCAAGGGAGGACTGTCTCTCCCAATCAGCATCTTCACTGACAACAAAGTAGTTAGAGATGAGCAAAATTCAAGAAGCCTGAGAGAGTATGTATACATGTATAGGCATATGTCTGGGCATGTGCATGTGTGATATGTATGCAGTGTGTATACATGTGTGCATATGTGTATGGTCTGCATTACATGTGTGTATATGTGTGTTGAGTATGTGGCATGTGTGGGGTGTGGGGGGGTGTGTGTGGTGTCAACAGAAGGCTTTCACCTCTCAATGTTACAGGACTTTCCCTGTGAAACTTGTCTGCTGCCAACAGGCAGACAGTGCCCTGTACATGCAGCACCATGACCAAGGCATGTGCTCCCTTCTGGCTTGGATTCCAAGGCTGGAGGTGGAGAGTGGAGATAAATTCTTGACTCTTGCTGGAACAAGGGGAAAGAGGAAATGTTAGCTGTGAGCTCGTAACCCCTCCTCTCTCCTCAGTCCATTTGCCTGCTCTTGACTCCTTAGGACCCCTTGCTTCAGAGTAGTGGTACCCTGGAGCGGAAACCTTTTCCTCACTGGGGCAGAGACAGGTGACACCAGCAGCTGTGCCTCCTCTCAGTTCCTTGACTTGGAAAGAGTGACACAGACTTGGTCTCTTGGCAGGCTTTTCAGCACACGTGAAAGGGATATTGAGACCCCTAACAGGCTTCCTGCTTGCTCAGATAGGCATTGCAGATGCCTCCTTTCACAATGGAGGAAAGCTTGCCAACTTGCCCTCCAAGCTCCTGATGCTGCCTCTGTGCAAGGAACCTTGGTGCCCGCTCAGCTGGAAGGTTATATTCTTGACAGCTCAGTTCAGGGCATGGCAAGGCATCTACTTCCCACTGCCAGAGGCCTTTTGAGGCCCCTGGGTCCTCCTGTTTCCCAGAACACCATTCTTCTGCCCTGGTTCTGGTACAAAGGGAACAGCTGCCTTGGAAGTCAGGACTGTGGCAGGCTTGGCCAACAGTCCTTTCCCAATCTCCATCTCGGGCCCTTGCCCTGCCTGTGTCCGGTCATTATAGAGAGCCTGTTTCCTTCCGCTTTCTGCTAATTTCAGATCTCAGACACAGAACTTCTGTGTTGTCCTCAGAGGCCTGTGCCAGTCCCCTTGATACTCCATGCTCCATTTGGGGGGCCTTCAACGAGCTGTTTTCTGGCCCATTCCCCAGAGATCTTGACCAGCAAAAGCTGCTCAAGTAGAAGGATCATTCACTTGGGGGGGGGGCAGGAAAGTTGAAGCTAAACCCCCCTACAAATGTTGAAGCTCTCCAAGGAGTGCAACCTCAATGAAAAGATTTAAGTTTAAAAATTCACTATCTGTCCTCATCAGCCCAGCAAAATGACCAGGAAGCCAATACTTATTGCACTTCTAAATAGAAAATATTCCTCTGGGCCTGTGTCTTGCACTAAGTTAAAATTCTGTATTTTACTATGCACCCAAGGTTGAGAGCTCAGTCCTGAGCCAAGAAATTAACAAGCATAAAGCAAAAGCTCTTTTGAAACTAATTCTCCATTAAGAATTACAACATGCTTGAGAAAATAATCTACCATAGTGAAAGTCAGCTGGTACATGTGATGATTAAGTCAACAAGGGCTTGAGATAACATAAAAACAATGTCTCTTAAACCATGCAGTGAGTGTTATGGTTTGTATCTGAATGTCACCCCAAAGCTTCGTGTGATCAAAGGCAAAGCTTTGGAATTGTGATTGGATTATAGGGGCTCCTAACTTGCTGTTAGGATGTGGGGTTTGGTTGAAGGGATGGGTCATTGGGATGTAGCCCAGGAGATGCTAGCTCCCTTCCCAGACTTGTCCCGTTACTATCTCTACTTCCTGGGTGCTGAGCAGAGAGCAACTCTCCTGCCAGCCCCCAGCTGTCCAGCTGTATCCAGTATGCTGACCATCCTGAATGTCAATCTCCCTCACTGCTAGCTGTTTTAGGTTCAGCCAACCGGTAGGTAGGCATGGTATCAGTGATCCAGGAGAGACCATTCTGCTGGTTTTCCTCATCCAAGTCCCTCAGCTGTTGTTCTGAGCTTCAAAATAATTTCCTCCCCTCTCCTTGGTGGATTAAACTTCCCCAAATCACCCTTTTACTGAACTCTCCCCACTTGACCCTTTTGGGGCATCCTTCTAGGACCTTGCCTAGATGATAGGGATAATTTTGAAATACAGTGGAAACAGCCAATAATGACCACAAAAAAATGTGTTTTAGAAAATGCAAATCATCCCACATTATAGCAGAAATACATAAGATTATCAGAGAATTACCTCTTTCCTTTGCCCATCCGCCCCTTAAGTTTCTAGGCAGTATGGGGCCTGAGCATAGGCAGAGGAGTCAGTGTATACCTTTGTATACTGGCATAGAGCCAATGGTACAAGTTTCTGACAATGCCTGTGTGAAGCAAGGAGTGAACCAGCCTAATGCAGGCACTGTGAGGGGGAGGCCCAGGCTTTTTCTCGTCTCTTATACATCCTAACCAGATTTGGTTTCCTCTTATGTTAAAGGAAGAACAATTTGTTAAAATAGCAATGAAGCAAATCCCCAGGCTCCCGTTAGTCCTCCTTTGCTACTGTGTTAGACACCGGAGCACAGTCTCTCCATCAGTGGGCCAGCAGGGTGGAGGGGAGTTCCAAGGCAAGTATTGTTTTCAAGGGTGTTCCATGGGATTGGACAAATGAGCCTGTTCTTTAAAAACATGTCTCTCATTGCAATGAATGCTGGGATACTTTCCCATACTCCCTCTTTGTGGCCATGCACCCAAACCCTGGCCACTGGGCTCACAGCAACACCCTGGTCTGGGTATTGCTTACAGCTCCTGGGGAGGCATCACCTGAGAACGTGGTTTCTTCCTCTTCCAGGTCTGCCATCTTTGCTTCTGTGCAGATGTAACTTCCCAAGGTATAAGACAGCTTGACGTATTGTATGGAATGCTCCAGCTCAGTGTGGGGGTTCAGGGAACCTCTTCTAACACATGAAAAAATGTGCTTCCCAGGCAGTACTGGGTATGATTCATCTGAGTGCCATGAGTGGATGTGGTGGAAACTAACCATCACTTTGTAAGTCCCAGATGAACTGAATCAGCATGACTCTGGGTGTGGAGGGCCCAGCTGAGGAATGCTGCCAACAGCATAAAAGGAGAATTGGGAGGTGATGGGTTTCTCCTCCCATAGAACTCTGCCAGGGTCATTATGGCAGGTGACCCAATGTGGCGCTGGGTCCCAAATAATAACACATCTCTCTTAGATGAATTTCCGTATTCTGCTAATGTTTCCTTTTTGCACCCACCAAGCTTTTTTGCACCCACCAAACTAGCACACTTTAGGACACCAAGACTGCCCCTGTAAACTCTGCCCCAGCCTGACCTGGTAAATACCCTGTTCCTTTGTCTCTACCTCAGAGGATTGCTGCTTCTGTTTAGTACCCCTCCTGCACCAAGCAACAAAGGCTTCTTTTATTTCTCTCCTGTCTCTCATTTGTGCTAAAGGAAAAACCTTACAGGAGGGAAGGTGATGTACTGCTGACCTTCCTGGAGAAACTTATCACACTGATTTCTTGTCATTAACTCAGCCACCCTCATCGTTAGAGGAGCTCAGATCCTAGCTGTCCCTAAGTACGGCTGTGGTTCTCTTCAG
The DNA here is from genome assembly GCA_002564285.1 of Tympanoctomys barrerae. Classification (NCBI taxonomy): domain Eukaryota; kingdom Metazoa; phylum Chordata; class Mammalia; order Rodentia; family Octodontidae; genus Tympanoctomys; species Tympanoctomys barrerae. Next base: position 3,726 of record NDGN011442823.1, read on the forward strand.
GAGAGCTTGATCCTTACAACCTTGCGCAGTTTTCTGGCTTCAGTGCAGATCCCTCAGCCTGCTGGCACAGATCCTTCATCCTGTTGGCACGGACTTTCTAGCTTCCACCACTGACCTTTGGGCCTTCCTAGTGCAATCCTTCATACAGACTTGCATGAGACATTGTCCTGAGCTCTAGGCCTCCAGTTGGATTTGGGAAGGACATTGCCATGGGCTCTAGGTCTTCAGCAGAACTTGAGTAGGACTTTGCCCTGGGGCCCAGGCCCTCAGCTGTATTCTTTGGATCTCTAGTGTATGGACAGATCTCCTACAGTCTTTTGCATTTGTCTCTTTGAATGAATATTATAAAATAATTCTATAAATTATGTGTCTTCTAATACATCTATTTCCGTATAAATACTGACACAACATATGACCCTTTTTTTTTTGGTCTCAGTCACAGATCTTAAAATCACATTAAGCCAAGACCAAGAGATCCTAGGTAATCCAGCTCCAATGGATAAAATGCAAGCCCTACATTCTCCTTTGAAGTAAACTTTCCTCATAAAACTAAATGAGAACTCATGAAATAATTTCCTCCAGTGACTGGAAAGTAGCATCCCCATACCACACACATAAATCTGGCAAGCTCACCTTTTCCAGTCACCTCATGATTTGAAAAGCAATGTAGCTGTACTTTTCAAGCTACCTCCTCGGAGTCTTTTCAATATATTTAATCTGAGTCACTTCATCCAGTGTCTATTCTCAAGGTTAAAATATTTCAGAAGAAGAGGTAGAAGCCTGAAGTCTCTCCATGACTTGGGTGTTTCTGTCCTTGTCTAGGATGTTGTTGCTCCTCCAAACTGTCTCTGGCTCCTCACTGTGTGATGGGAGCTCCAAGTCTAGACCTACAAGTCATTCAAAAGTTTAAGCCATGTTTGAAATGCTTTCTTGTTTTGCCAGATGCTGATTTTGATCTCTTTTCTCCTAATTATGCCAGTCTGAAAGAGAAAGAATAAGATTGTCTCCAGGAGTGGAAGGGGACTTATTTATTTTTCTTCCATCAGATTTTATTGGTACATTTTAGATATACATAATAATTGAGAATTTGCACCCATGCATGATATAACTGGATTCCTTTTCTCCATTTCCCTATCCTCCCTTCAACCCCTCCTCCCTTCCCCATTTACAAAAGCTTTGTTTCCATTTTTCCTTCTTTTCTCATGTTTTTTAATTTTTTCCCTTCTTTCTTTTCCCTTCCCCCTTCTCTTATTTTCCCTCCCCATTTGCACACTATCTTTGTTTCTCAATACCTGTTATACATTTTGGTTTTATTTGCACTTTCATTTTTTCACACCAGAGAAATAAAGCAGTATTTATATATGTGTGTCTGATTTATTTCGCTTAAGAATGTGAACTCAAGTTACATCCATTTTCCTAGGAATGTCTCAAGCTTATCCTTCCTTATGGCAGAGTAGTACTCCATTGTATTATTGGAAAAAAAAAAAACACACACACACACACACAACTTTATCCATTCCTTCGTTGATGGGCCTTTGGGCTGTTTCCAAGATTTGGCTATTATAAATTGTGCTGCTATAAACATGGGAGTGCATAAAGCACTGTAGTTTGGTGTTTTTAATTCCTTTGGAAAGACACCCAGGAGGGTAATACATGGGCTAAATGGGACCGCTCAGAATCCCAGCCTGACACACAGGAACTTCAATTCTATGCAAGTTACAAGCTTCTCTGAACTTCAGTTTTATCATCTGCAAAATAAGAATAATAATAACAACCATTATTAAGTACATTAGAGAATTGTATGACATGTTTTATATCTTCTCAGTGCTATAGGAACTCATCCCATCTGTAGGTGAGTATCTAGATGGTATTCTAGGGGGCTGGGGAGATAGCTCAGTGGCTTAAGTGCCTGCCTGGCAAGCACAAGATCCTGAGTTTGATCTCCAGTACCAAAAGAAGAAGACGAAGACGAAGACGAAGGCAAAGAAGAAATAGATGGTATTCTACAACACTAAATATCTTATGGCAAGTACTAACTTCCCGTCCCTTTGTGGAACGTCCACCCTGGTTTCCTTTAGCAATACACAATGAGCTAACTTCTAGCTTGGAGACTTCACATTTTCACAATATCATCTCTGACCGAAATGTATTTCCAATCTAACTTTAGCATGTATCCAGATACAGACATTGCTAACCCAAGCACCTCTTCCCAGTCCCAATGCATCAGTCTGGGTATGACCATGAAGAATAACTTGGATGTTTAATCCAGTGAGCATTTGTTGAACCCCAGTTGTGCCAGGCTTGTGTTGGGTGCATAGGGGTACACAAGTGCACAAAAACATTTCAATGAAAGAGGTTCATACCCTGGTATAACATCAAGCCGTCTCCTGCCTTTACTCACTATTAAATAAATTACGTCCACTTCCTTTGGAAAGATATGAAAATTTGGAAAATTAGTCCCCACCAAAGTCAGTGCCCGTAGTTACCTATTATTTAGCAAGTGCTAGGGGAATATGGGGAGATATGGGAATGAATGGAACACATTTTCTATTCCCTTTGACAAGCTAGTGTCNTTTAGAAAGGTAAATTGACTTAAGAAATTGCATGTGCCAATATCACCATCTTTCCTCATTTTCTCCTTCAGAACCACAGAAGAGAAAAAGAAAAGGAGAGAATAATTTCCTCAGATGATTTAAGGGACAAAAGCCAACATAAATAAGGAGAGAATGTCTATGAGTTGTTCAAAAGACAATCCTGTCCTACATATTGACCTCTAAGGGAATGTGTTCCAAGTTAATGTGTTTTTACATGAAATTATAAATAAACTTTTAAAAATTGAATCCAACACAAGCTGAGGTTTGCCCATGTGTTGGTCATCTTTCCACCACTGTAACAAATACCCGGAGTAAATTCTCAACAGGAGGAAAGTTAATGGCGGCTTGTTTCAAAGGTCACCAGGTGGCACTGCCCTGAGTCTGGGGGACAGCACACAGGGTAGGAAACATGTGGAGGAACAAAGATTCTTGCCTGAGAGCAGCAAGGAAGCAGAGGAAGAAGGAGGGCCCAGGGTTCTTGATACCCCTTCAGGGACGCACCTCCCACGTCATTCTTCATCTGGTCATACTCTGTGTGGCCCGCCTCCTCTGGTAGCAGCAAGACACGTAGTAACCAAGCATTAGCACACACACTTTTGATAGACATTTAAGATCCAAACTGCAGCAGCCAGTTTCTGAGAAGCTGCCCAAGACATGAACACAGGAAGCCTCCTGGGCCCACACTGAGCTCACCCGCAGCAGCATCGCAGGTGAGTGCAGAGCTTATCCTAACACATTAGAGGTGGGTTAAGCTAAGCTGTGCACATGGCTTAATATATAGGTGTAGTAAGTGCATCTTTAAAAAAAATTTTTTTTAATCTTTTTGTTTATTGGGTACAGGGTCTCACTATGCAGCTTGGACTCCCAGTGATCCTCCTGTCTCAGCTCCCCCCAGCACCGGGCTTAGAGGCCTGCACCACCATGCCCTCTCAGTGGCTGCCACGGCACACCTGAGATTCCAGGGCAGGGATGGATTGAACCAGGTCCTTGCACTTGCCAGACAGGTACATAGTCTGCAGAATTATCTCCCCAGCCCAATAAGTGCATCTTGAGGTATGATATTTTCCATCTACAATGGGCAATGAGAACATACCCCACCGTAAGTTGCACAGTAGATGAATGCTGCTAGTCTAATGTGATTATCACTCTTCTTTCCACTTAGGTGCTGTCGTCTTATTCAGCCTTGCACAGACCCTACTGTCTATTTCCATTGTACAGTTGTCAAATGCATAATGCCAAAGTGACACAGGCCAAAGATAGAGCTCATTTGATGTCCCAAAGGACACCCAGCATGCTCAGAAGCAGGAGCCATGGTCACAGATTCCCCACTGGCTTTCCAGCATTGAGAATCTGGGCTAGTCCCAAGTCATCATCAGCCTGGGCCAGGCCCCCCTCCGGTCATCTGAGACCACCTTCCTCACCCTTGGCACCTCTCCCAACACTTGAACTGCCTCGAACTGCACTTACTTTGATATTAGGTATTTACATCTACAATCAGCAAAGCTGACCACTGACTTCTAAAGCAGGTAAGTTTGTACAAGGAGAAATGACTCTGCAAGTGACCACTTCATTATTGGAGACTGGTGTCTAGTGGTGACTTGGATTTAAAAAAGAAATAACTGTATTAGGAGCATCCTCTAACTAGAAATGGGACTGGCTGATCGATTGACAAGAATGTCTCAGGGCTACCTTACCCTACAGTGTACCCTTTTCTAAGAGAAACATTACTAGTGTCTCAGGAAACATTTAACTTAATTTGTCACAGTGGCTTGCAATAACTAGAAACAAGGGGTTTCTGAATAAGTTTGCCTGTTGTTCAGCTTTTAATTACTTGGGGGAATTCAATTTCAGGCAAATAGTTTATCTTAAATATGCTTTTCAACACTCAAAATTATTTTTTGATTCCATATTTTTCTAATGTTTATTGAGCAGGCCAGGGAGCAGGAGAGTCTTTTGAACAAACAATTGTTTTCCTATTTGTCTTTTCTGGACCTTCGTACCCCTCATCCAGCTAAGTCACCCTGCTATGGGGCTTTCTCTTGCTACTCCCTCCACTGCAATCCAGTGTCTGCTTAACACTTGGAGCAAGACATCCCAGGGTCTACTTGTAGGTGCAATCCATGGCTCTCTTTTCTCTACTTCTCCCAACTGGCCCAAGACCATCAGCTCTCTCTACAGAAGTTTGTTGGCTTTTTGCTGCCTTTTTAACAGCTCTGTCATCATACTTCAGCAAGCAAAGCCTGTGCAGCCCCTAGAGAATTGTTTTGCCACTGTCTTACCTCTCCTAAGATCCACCTTTGCAAAAATCTGGTTGTCTTATAGATTATCCATATATTTTGTACAATTTTGAAAGGCCCTTTCCCTTCTGATATAGGAAACAATATCAAAAAGAAACAAACCTAATATTCTGGGACCTCAAATTCATTTCTTTTTATAAATAGACACTGTCCATACAGTGCTTCCCTCTTATCCACAGTGACTACATTCAAAGATCTCCAAGAAATGCCTGGCCACATTCATATTTTTCCTAGGTATATATACTTAAATTTTAACTTATAAATCAGGCACAAATAAAGTACAACAATTATAGCCATACTTAATAAAAATTATCTCTTGGGGGCCAGGGAGATGGCTCAGTGGAATAAGTGCTTCCCTGGCAAGCACAAGGGCCTGAGTTCAATCCCTGGTTCTGCAAAAAATAAATAAATAAATAAATAAATAAATAAATAAATAAAAGTTCTCTCTCTCTCTCTCTCTCTCTCTCTCTCTCTCTCTTTCTCTTTCCCTCCCTCCTTTAATGAACTACATTCACTCTTTTCTTTGTGATGCTGGGAGTTGGTACAATTATTATCAATTCTATGATTAAAAGAAGCAAGATGAAGATGTGGATATTATGTCTTAAGCTACAACATCATTAAACTGCAATATCACCATAGTTGATCCACTAACCTAGATGGTAACTAATGGTTGACAGAACATAGCATATCCAGCATGAATATACTGGGCAAAAGGATGGTTAACATCCTAGGTTACAGTGCAAATTTAATCATCCTGCTCACAATAGTGTCCAATTTAAAACCTGTGTATTGTCTATTTCTAGAACTTTCTATTTAATACTTCTGGATCACGTTTGACTACAGATGACTGATGCTATGTATTGTAAGACCACAGAAACAGATAAACCATTGCATCTAAAGACAAGCTAGCCTTAGGCCATTCAGTTCTCTCATACATGTGTGGACATACGTGATCACACATACAACAAGGAAAGGACTTCTATGACTATTTTAGACCCTGACTATTAATAAATGCATTCTTTCCCTTCACTCCAACACAGAAACTCTAGTTGTGGCATAACAATGGAATATTAGTCAATCACAGAAAGAATGGATTTCCTATCTCTGCTAAGTAGTGCTGAACAGTGTGTGCAGTTATTTACATTTACTCTAACTGCCCACAGAAAACATGTTTGCTCATCACTGGAAGTAACAGAATAAACTCACCTTTGTGGTTTTTGATTACCTACTATCCAAAGAACTGCTTCACTGAATAAAGGGTTTTTCTAGGCCTTTATGCCTGGAGATAAAGCAGAGCACCAAAAGCTGAGGCAGAAGCACAGCCTGTCCCCTTCATATCCGCATGAGCCCTTCCCCTGCGTCCTAAGACCGCCTATATTTATGTGTCCCCTGGCAGACTCACAGTCGACGAGGACACAGGATGGGCTCCTTATGGAAGACAAAGCCAAGGAAATGCATTGCCTCGGCACTCTACACATTGCAAAATAAATGTGATGAGCAGTCCTGAGGCTACAGCTGGCTGTGTCAGCCCTGTGAGTGTCCTGTGAGGTCTCTGATTCCCAGGATGAACTCAATCAAGTCTATTCCTCCCTCAGGCACAAGCCAAGCTCTCTTCTCTCTTACTCCATGAGTGCCCTTCACTCACAGAGCACCGCAAGGCTTTCAGGAGGCCTGAGGCTGGCTGCACTGGCTTCCAGCACCGTCTGGCCCATTCAGCTCACCCTGTGTTTTACCCTGTGTTTCATTACCCTGGTATTTCTGCATCAGTTTCCCCACAGATACTTCTATGCAAGTGCTCTCATTTGCTTAGAACGAACAGGTGAAGTTCATGCAATGGAAAATTAGCCACTGAACATGTGAGAGTCCATGGCTTTCAGTACACACACAGGATTGCACAAATGCCGTACTTGGCAAACTCCAAGTGATTTTCATCCCATGAAACGCACATGCCCATCCAGCTGTCACACTCCCTTTCCCCCTCCAGCTCTACCAGTTGTGTCTTTGCCTCTGTCTGGAGTTTCCCATGCTAGACATCTCCTAAAAGTGGAATCACACAACCTGTGACCTTGCTGTGAGGTTTACTTCACTTAGCATAATGTTTTTAAGGTTCACGCCTGAATGGCAGAGATAGGAAATCCATTCGTTCTGTGACTGACTAATACCTCATTGTTATGCCACAGAACGTTTATCCATTACCCTTTAGTGGACATTTGGCTATTGTGAACAGTACTGAATATGATGAATATGCCTGTAAATGTATGTACTTGAGTTTCTGTATTTATTTGATATTCATTTGAGCATATGCAAGGGGTAGAATTCCAGGATCACATGAAATTCTGTTTACTTTTTGAGGAAGAACAGAACTACAGCAGTTGCAGCCCTTCTCTTTATTATTGTTGCTTTTCCTTACTGTTCTAACCATCCTAGGGTCAGAGAGCAGTGTCTCATGTCTTTCATTTGCATTTCTCTAGTCACTGATTTTGTTGAAGCCTCTTCTCATCTTTCCTTGGTTATTTGAAGATTTTCCTTGAAGAAGTGTCTGCTTATGTCTTAAGCCCTTTTAAAATTTAGTTATTTGTCTTTTTGGTTGAGTTGTAAGAGGTTTTTATATTTTCCAGCCTTAGGCCCTTATCAGACGTAATTTACAAATGCTTAGCTCCATGCATAAACTATATAGATGCCTTTCCACTTTCTTCATAATATTCTTTGATGCATAAAAGTTTTTAATTTACTTTTTCTTAAATTTCTCATAACTTTGGTGTCATTTGGGGGGAGCAAAAAGCACTTAAATAGGCACTGTGCACCTCAATGAAAGTCAACAAATATTTACCAGTTAGTTTGCTGACTCTCTTTGGCTGAATAGAATAATCTCTAAATTCCTGCCCATTTCAAACAGTCTGAGATTCTAAGACTCTTCATGCTCATACATCAGGTTATATGCTATTTTTCCCAAACAAACATGTTTCTCAGTAATCCCTTAGAAAAGTCATAGTTGGCTAGACATACATACTCCTTTCCAAGAAAAAAATTAAAAGCTTCTAATCTTATACATTTTCATTATCATTTTATTGTTCTTTGGCTGATTTTCTTTTAAAAATATAAACCTTTAGGTAGATGCTTTTAGGGTATAAATCATGATAGGGAGAGAGTAACCTGGAAAGTTAATGTGTTGTAATTGTTCTTGGATTTCCATACTACTTATGACTTACTATTCCAAAGCAAATGATGCAGACCATCTCGATCTTTCTATTGGATTTACAGTCACACTTGGCAGAAGAGTAATTTATCTGACTAAAAACCTGGAAAGAATCTCTCAAGTAAGAAACTCAGGGACAGCCAAACTGTAATATATCGAGTAAACAAATAATTTCTGATAAGTCAGGCAATGGAATATTGTTCACTACTAAAAAGAAATGAGTTAACAAGCCAGGAAGAGATATAAAACTTTACTTGTATGATACTAAGCAGAAGAAGCCAGTCTGGCAATGCTCAGTATTGCAACTATAAGACTTTCTGGAAAAGTGAAACTATGATGACTGTAAAAAAGATCAATGATTTTCAGAATTAGAGAAAACTTTCCCAAATTCCTTTGGAGCCAGAAGAGATCCAGCATATCAAAAGCAATTCTGGGAAATAAAGGAAAAGGTATTACAGAAGGTATTACAATCCCTGACCTGAAATTATACCATAAATCTACTCTGATAAAATCAGTATGGTATTGGCATAGAGAAGACCCGAGGATCAATGGAACAGATTAGAAGATGTAGACACAACTGCAAACATGCTCATCCACCTTATCTTTGTTTTGGGGGGGGGGTTGTTTGTTTGTTTTGGTTTGGTTTGGTTTGGTTTTTTGGCGGAACCAGGGATTGAACTCAGGCCCTTGCACTTGCCAGGGAAGCACTTATCCTACTGAGTCATTTCCCCGGCCCCATCTTATCTTTGATAAAGGGGTCAAACATGTTCACTGGAAAAAAGATAGCCTCTTCAATAAATAGTGCTGGAAAACAAAACTGACTTTCCACATGTTGAAGGCTAAAACTAGACACATGCCTATCACCATGCACAAAACTACAGTCAAAAGGGATAAAAGATTTAAGTATTAAAACAGAAACACTGAATCTTGTGGAGGAAAAAGCAGGTACAATTCTTAAAGACAAGGGGTAGGTAGAGAGTCCATGAACAAAAACCAATCTGCATGGAAAATACTTCAAAAAATCAACAACCAGGATCTCATCTTTTTGAAAACTTTTGCACTTCAAAGCAAATCTCCAACAGAGTTAAATGAAAACCCACAAACTGGAAAAAATTATAGCCAAGTGTCCCTCCAACAAAGGCCTTCTATGTAGAACATATAAAGAATTTTTAAAAATCAGGCCCCCAAATGAAAGACCCAATCCAAAAATGGATATCTGAGATGAATATACACTTCTCAGAGGAAGAAGTACAAATGACCAGTAAATATATTTTTAAAAGTTCAACATCTTTGGTCATTTGAGAAATGCAAGTTAAAACAACACTGAGACTCCATCTCACCCTGAAAAAGAATGGCTAACATCAACAAGTCAGCTGACAACAAATTCTGGAGAGGCTGTTGAGAAAAAGGAACCCTTCTGCACTGTTTGTGGGAGTGCAGACTGGTACAACCACTGTGGAAATCAGTGTGGACATTCCTTCCAAAGCTAGGACTGGAGAGCCCATTCAAGCTATCTATTCCCCTCCTGGGTATTTTTCCAGAAGAACTGAAAACCTCATACCACAGCAATATATGTGCATCCATATTAATAGCAGCACAATTTGCCATAGCTAAATCCTAGAAACAACCCAGATGCCCATCAACTGAAAAATGTGTAAACATGTAGTATTTTTGACACAATGGAATATTGTTCAGCTATCAAACGTTCAAATTTGAGTCTTCTCTCAGAAAGTGATGCAACTAGAGCATATACTCTTAAGTGAATTAATCAGACCTGCATGTGCAAACATTGTATTGTCTCAGTGTGAGATCCTGAAAGAGAAAAATGGAATCTGAAGGGTACAATAGACACTGGGAAAGGAGAATGGACTTATTCAAAAGGAAAGAGATACTGAGTTGAGGAGAAGGACAGAAGAGGGAGTGAGAGAAATTTATCTATGTATGTAAGCAGGATAGTTTGGACAACTGTACAGTGCATTTCTGCTGGTCTATGGAAAGAAACAGCTAATACTTTAATTTGTTTCATCTCCTTTTTTCAACTGTTTGCACTTTTCCCTTCTTAATTTCTTACACATTTCTTTCTTTTTTTCTTTCTTCTTCCAATTGTACATGCATATATCTGGTAATATGAATAACTAGTTGGAAGACAACACTGTATTACAACAAATACTGTGGAATTCATATTACTTTGTTAAGTTAAATTCTATATCACTTGTAAATTTTTCTGCTTTAATTCTAATTTATACTGTCTTTGAAAATAAAAAAAATTAAAAATTTAGTGATTTTGAGGTTTCGGGGAGAAGAAAAATGGATAGGTAGAACAGAAGATTCCTAGAAACTATTCTATATGCTACTATCCTGGGAGATACATTTGTGAAAACACAGAGAAGGCACAGTATCAAGAGTAAACCCTAAGCAGTGGACCTAAGCAACAGCACTGTACCCCTGTGGGATAAGTGCAGCACACCTGTCACACTGCTGCAGATGCTGACAGTGTGGGAGGCCAAGTGTGGGGTGGGAAGCACACAGATGCTGTACCTTCTACTAAGTTTTGGTGCAAACCCAGATTTTCCCCAAAAAGTAATGTCTTTTCTTAAA
>NDGN011442842.1:0-11212 GCA_002564285.1 Tympanoctomys barrerae
ATTTACAGGTTTCTAGTCTAAGGCTAGAAAATAACCAGGGGAGGGGGTGAATGTATCTATGCTGCACACTCAGAGCTTTTACATCATTTCCTTCAGTCATGCAGACTTGGAGCTATTTACTTGGAATTTACATGGTATTAGCTATCCCAGGTGATCTAGAGATTACCTAAAGTATAAAGGAGGCTGTGTGTATATGGCATATGCAAATGTTCTACTGTTTTATACAAGTGGCTCAAGCAGCTGCAGATTTTGGTATTGGGTCCTGGAAGCGACCCTCTCAAATATTTAGAGTCATCTGTGTTTGTCAACATCCTAGTTGCTTCTCTTCTTCACGCCTGCTCCACCCAGGAAGTCCTGCTTGGTGGGTGCCCATTAGCAGTGTCCTCTGTCCCTTCCTGCTGCCCCTCCAGTCTCCTTGTCCCCTCCCTTCCTGAGTTTATGACTCTGAAATAACTCATCTCCCTGTTTCTGAAGCACTTGTAATCCAATCTTCTTTGCAACTCTGAAGTGAGGGTCATTTATAGATGTTTTTCATGAAAACAATATTTTCCACAGAATACACACTGGCATTGAATAGTGCACAACCTCATTAAGGCAAATTTAGAAGCCTGCTTCCCTCCACTGCTCAGCCAGGGGAGCAGCAAGACATTGCTGTACTGGCCTGTCTCCTGAGACAGGACCGTGCTGCCTTAGTATCTGATGGCCTCCTGAAACAGAGGCAGAACCACATCTAGGATATGTGAATGAGAAAATAACATTGCTGTTTGGTCTGTCACTCTGCTAGCCCTTACGCTGCTGTCTCTGATACAAAATCCAATTCCAGAGAGCTGACAAATTGTATTTTACTTTCACAAACACCCAAAGTCTTTAACCTAACTCTCCCTGGTGCTAACAGTCTCTGAATCCCAGCATGGGAGAGCCTGGCTAAAGGGCAGAATAGCAAGGTGCAGGATTAGCCAGCAGGAGCTGTGACAGGGCCCCACTTAGAGGCTGTCACTTACCTGGGGCCTCACTTGCCTACTTTAGGAAAGATCGTAGACAATGTCCAAACCTCTGAACTCCATTAGTGAAAGGAGAAAGTAGCATATAAGGAGCAGGAGGCCAATAGGATGAGGAAGTGATGTTAGACACATCTGGATGTGAGAATGCTCCATAATGAGCCCCAATATTCTGTAGAGCTGATGTATACTAAAACACGCACTTATCCACTATTCTAAGAAACTCTCCACTCTAACCACTGTTCTAAGAAATGTGATGTGAAAGGGTTTCTAGAGCAGCTGATCATCGGGGTAGGGCAGTAGAGAGCACAGGGTCAAACAGAGCTTTCAGCAATTCTCTATCAAATAGTCTGTTGTTAGAATGCTCAGCATTAGTACTTTTTAAATCTCTGTCTGCTACACAGCTAAAATTAATCAAACTTCATGCACACACACATACAAGCATACATGTACACAATGACCTGTGCAGAAGGAAATAAGGGTCTGATATCTTTGAGGAAGGACAGAACCAGGTTAGGAACATCTGTCTACTGTCAGAAGTATCCCAGTAGGGCTGAGGAAATAGCTCAGTAGATTAAGCGCTTGCCTGGCAAGCACAGGGTCCTGAGTTCAATCCCCAGTACCACACACACACACACAAAAAAAAAAGAAGTATCCCAGTGCAATGTTACTTCTATAATCCCAGGGAGAAAAATGTCCCACTCCACTCTCTGTAGCTGGGTGTAACCCAAGCGTCCATTAGAACGCTAGGATACTTCTCACCTCTTAAGTCTGGTTAAAGTGATTTATTTACATCTGATGTGTAAACATGACAATAAAGACAGTAACCATAATAATATCTAGCCAGCCCCTTGGACTAGAGGCCTGTGTTCTGCACAGGAAGGATAGACCCTCCTTCACTCTCCACTGCCTTCTTTACTAAGCCTTCATTTGCTCCAGTTTAATCCACCCCAATTCCTTTTCACTCATCAAATTTTTAATCTCTTTTATCACATCTCTTCCTAACTTTGCTTTTTAATTTTTTCTTTTCTCAAAGGAATTTAAACCTTTGAACATTTTTCCCATATGACTAGCAGCAATTTGAAAAACAATTAGTGTTTCTTTGGTATCTTGGGATTAGTTTCACTCTTCACTTACTATTCTTGGATTTATGGTTAGAGGGTCATGAATGGGTAAACTATTTCCTCTGAGGATGCAAATAAATTTCCTCGTATTAGTCACAAATCTGTTTTACATTTTTTTCTAAAAATTTCTAGTGCATCCTTTACATTTTATCCTTAGCTATGTCTTCCTCTCTGTCTCCCTGTCTCTCTGTCACCCTGTCTCTATGTTCCTCTTACTGTTTTTGCCTCTGTTTCTGTCTGACTCTGTCTCTCTTCTGCTGCTGCTTCTGCTTTTGCTTTCCTCTTCCCTCCCCCTCCTCCTCCTCCTCCTTTTTCTTTCTCTGTATCTCACACACATGTACACAAACATACTACACTCATGAATAATACACAGCCACATGCTTATCTTGATATTCACCAAGCATTGACTATCACTGCTTCTGTTACATATACCATACTTTCCTTTCTCCATCAATGTACTGTGTCCCTATTCCAGGGGCAAGCAGCATTCCACTAGCTTTTGAAGAAGCCCACTAAGGGCCGGCCAAATAGCTCAGTGGATTAAAATGCCTGCTTATGCAGACACAAGGACGGGTCAGGAGGAGGGAGGTTTCAATGTGCAGGGTTCTGTGCCAGCCTCACCCTTGGGGAACACTGAGACAAGGTTTGAGACTGGGCATGGTAGAGCATGACTTTAATCCCAGCACTTGGGAGGTGGAAACCAGGAGGATCACTATGTGTTTGATCTGTGTAGTGAGACCCTGTAGACCTGTACTAAATACATAAAAAAAAAAAGAAAAAGCCCACTCTGAGCTCCCTGAATTCTATTGATGACTGTCATATGAACACAATGTCTCAAAAGCACCTATTTCAACACATGACCCCTCACATTCCTTCCTTAAAATAATGCTTTCCTATTGTTTTTCTACTTAGAATGCAAACTCCAGAGAAGATTTGATTTCTGCTTTTTCTCCATCCCAAGTGTCCTCTCCTATAGCATCAAAACAGAAAAATACTTTTCTGATTCCTAGATGCACTTCACATTACCTCTGTGACAGATTTGAGTGCAATTACTCTCCATGATTAATTTAGTCCCTCCTCCTTAAGAGATTGCTACATTACTATTCTCATGTCATAGAAGAAATAATAAAGGTATTTTATTAATTCAAGATTTAACTGCTAATACATGGTAAAGACCATGTTCACATCTGAAACATGCTGGTCCAGATCATATAGAGAAGCAAAAACAGTTCTCCTAACTGTTGAAGGACATAACTGGGATACGAAGACCTGTCTTCTACTTATCATATATATCTTATCCCATTACAACACAATTTCTGTAATCTCTGTGTAGAAATATCCCAGTTGACTCCTTATAGCTGGGTGTAATCCCCTATCTTAAACAACCAGAGCAGCTAGCATCTCTTAACTTCCATGAAAGTGCAAAATCACTATTATTACAAAAATGCTGGACTAAATATTCCTCACAAACTTTCAAGATTTAAAATACTGCAGTATTCATGTCAGGTTTTGCTGAGATGTAGTTCCCTGTCAAAGGTTTTAACCTTTATCACCTACTAAAGCTTTAGCTCAACACTATTCATCAATTATCTAGTATTAAGACATGGAATTAGGTATTTATAATTATTATGGATTAGATATTACTTTCCATATAGTTTGTAAGTACAGTCAATCTGGAGAGTCACACAGCAGCTCAATAATGCAAATGACATCTATTTAAATTAGTATATTACCATGCTTTTTTGAAGTTGGAAAGCAATACATCATACTCAGAAAAGCACAGCATATAAGCAGATAAACCCATTTTCCAGTCCTGGATCTGTCAATTACTATGTCAACTTGGACATATTATTATCCTTTGGGAACCCCTGTTTCTTCAAAGGAGAATAACAACCAGGAGTCTTTAAAGAGAAATTGTAAAAATTAGAGTGACTTTATTTAGGAAGCTGGCACATATCAGGGGTTCAATAAATGGTATCCTCTTTCTTCTTCATTATTCTTTTCATCATGTGGAAGATATTTATTCATTCCTTCCACTACGCTAGAAGAAGAGATGTAATTTGGAATCTGAGCCTTGAAGATAATTAAGTTTTGGTCTGGTGGATAAGTGGACAATTTTATGGCTACAGAATGCAATAGTCCTAAGGTATGTTTCATTCTTTCCACAAATATTTACTGACTTGCCGATATATATCAAGCTCTATAATAATCCCTACAGATAGACTGAAGATGTCCTCTGTGCTCCTAGATCCTTCACTCTGGAACATATTGAACTGCGTCTCTGCAAGAAGTGGTGATGAATCCATGTCACATTTTCGAAAGTTTTTTTTTTTCTAGCAATTTCAGAAACCCAGTTGAGAACAGCACCAAACTAGACTAGTCGTGCCTTTCATGGTATATATAAAGAAATGAAAAATCTGCAAGTTCAATCCAGCCGCACCTTCCCTAACATGACACACACATACACACATTCAGATACACACACAGACACACACACACACACACACATACACACACATATTTTCACTTAGCCCTGTGATTCTATAACACAAATACTAGAGAGCACATTGTTTATTCTTACAAGTTTGATTTTTCTTACTATTAAATTTAGTTCATAAATCTCTTTGCTATTTTAATTGAAAAAATTGATTAAACATCAGGAGATATTTGAGAATATGGGCTATTCCTGGGTCTTGCAAACAAATTTGACCTGAGGAGCCCCTTTAAGAAAGTGTTTCTCTCACTAGATATGATTTGATAACAAATGCTGGGAAAACTTAAGTACCTAATGCTCTTACCTCATGTCTCTCTTTGAATTGTATCTAAGCAACACTGTTCTAGCACAAGTCTTATAAGACTTTATGTGTCTTCTGGGAAAATTATTTTAATTAATTTTTAAAGATGCAAATAGAAAAACTTAATTTTCAATTTTAGTATATCAGGACACATTGTAGTGATAATAAATGTTTGTGATAATAAATTCTATTTGGATCTGTTGTTTCTTTCCCAAAATATCAGTTGACTTTGTCAACTCAAAAATACTCAGTACATTAGCTATCTCTAAATGAATAAATTTACATTGTACATGTAAAATAAATCCATTTTATTACATATGCCAAAGTAGACATTGAAGAAAAAGATAATTCAATCACAGCTCAAGTCTCAAGGCTTTATAGAGAAAAATTATGTTAATATGTGATCATAATATACTACATATATATGCAATAATTACATATTAGAAGTATATTACAGTGGAGGGAACTGCTATCAGGTTGAGAAAATGTTTGAAAAAATTCTTAGGACCCAAGCCTGTGACCTGTATCAATGTAGTAGGTAGTAAATAAACCAAATTTCCATTACCTGAAATCCAGAATGAAATAAGAAAACAATACAATAACAATTATTGCTGTTCAGAGTTTCTGAACTTCTTTTATCCACCTCATAGACTAACTATGGAGTAACTAGCAGACAATTAGATATTATTCTTACAAGCTCCAATAATAGTTGCAATTAGCAGAAAGATTAAAAAGTCACCTAAAATAAGTGTAGACAGATACCATTCCATCGTCAAATAGCCACCATCTGAAAATGTGTCCTCCCTCTAAATTTTCATCAAGTAGGTGCTTTTTCTTATAATTCCCAAACAATTGGATATCTCAGTTAAACCCAATTTATTAAATGGATGGTGGTGGATTGACAACTAGTGTTCAGCTTGTTGCACCCAGATGAACTGAATTAATGTGGTGCTGGAAGTGAGAGCCTGGCTGAGGATTGTTGATGGCAGCATAAGAAGAAGAACAGGAGAAGAAGTTTAGAAGCTGTTGGGTGTTGGAGCTGTTGGTTTTGCTAAGGCTGCTGTTGATTCTCTTGGACGAACTTGTCATTCTGGATTTCCTGATGAACTCAGCTGTTCTCAAAATAAAGGATCTCTGTAACTTAGCGTTGCTGAGAATGGCTGCAGCTACTTTGGGGGAAATCTGGTTCTTAATTTTAGCATTGCTTCCTGGCTCCAAAAGGGAAGATGTTATACTGTTCAGCCTTCTAGAGAAGCCAATGCATTGGCTTTCCTGATGGGAACTCAGCTTTTCTCATCTTCAGAGGATCTTGGGAACTCAATGTTGCTGAGGATGGCTGTGGTACACCTTGGGGGAGCTCTGGTTTGTGCTTTGAGTGTGCCCTCCTGGCTGCAGTGCCAATTCCTCTGACAGCTACCACAGATCCTTCACCCCACAGACAGAAAGTTCCTAGTTTCCACTATTGAGCTTCGAATTTTCCAATCACAGATTCATGTAACAGACCTGCGTAAGACATGGTCATGGGCTCTAGGCCTCCCATTGAACTTGTGGGGAGCATTGTAATGGGCTCTAGGTCTTCAGCTGGACTCATGCAGAAAATTATTGTGAGATCCAGACCCTCAGCTGGATTCTTTGATCTTCAGAGTTATAGACAGTCTTCCTGTACTCTTTTGTATATGACTCTTTGGAAGACTATATATAATATTATTACGTGTCCTTAATTAAACTATATTATCTTGCCAAACACCGAACTACAAGGATACTACTGAAACATATCAGTGATGTTAGTACTTTATTACATTTGGTTTAAACTATATATATATATATATATATATATATATATATATATATATGTTTTAGTTAAAGTGCTAAGTTACATTAGACAATTCAGATATATTTAATAAATAATTCCATTTACATAGTTCAAAACCAATGGAACAGGGGCATGATTTTCAGTCACAAGATCGCTGTCTGAAATATTTTGCGTGACTGTTGTGCCCTAATATCTCTGCCAAAACTGGATCATAAATCTCATTGCACCTTGGGACTGCTGTGACTGTGAGATGAAGGTTATCTTTATTGTCCTGTCACGTCATGCAGAAGATGACATCAAAGCTATTCTCAGACAAAACCTCCCTATCATTCTAATGGAGCCATTAGGACTTTTTAAGAGTGTTATCATTGAAAATAGTAATCTTTAAAATTTTATAACTCACTTAACTGACTAGACTTACTGTTAGAATGTATGGAACGTATTCTCAGGGCGCGACTCAAGGTTGTGTGAAATTGCCACCCAATGAGCTATAAATTGAATTTTTTTCTTACCCACTCAAGTAATCATATTAGATTGAGAGTGGCAAAATTATGCAAGCAAACTTCAGTCAGAGTGATCATAAAATGTATGTAATTGCAAACCTTTGTACCATATTTATTTTTAAATTCAACAGTTTTCTGTATTACAAATTCTTACATATTAGTTTCTGTATTAAAATTATTACGAATTAGTTGTTTGAGTTATTAGATATAAAAATGTAAAATTGATTTTAAAAAGCAAAACAGTAACAAGAGCTATAAGAAACAAACAATAAAAAAAGAAAAAAAGAGCATTAGCTTCTACTTACAAAAGACTGACAGAATAATAATATTCCACAAGACAGATCAAGACTAAGCAGAATAGCACTACTACTATTTATTTTGTTTTAATTTTTACTTTTTATTGTTTTTAATGTATTTGGTTGTTACAGGGTCTTACTACACAGCTTGGATTCTTGGAGATTCTCCTGCTTTCAGCCTTCTGAGTACTCAGATACTGGACATGCGCCATCATGCCCTGACTCTGGCTGGCTCAGGGGCTGGTGTGGCATGTGGTACTGGCAATCAAACCGCAGTCCTTGGGTTTGCCTAATCTTGCCTAAGTAGGCACTTTACTCCATTGAGCTATTTCATCGACACCAAAATAATTTTCATAGCATAGTTGTGTTTACTGACTTTCTAGGAAGTGATAACTAAAATCAAACCTACAAATATTAACTAGAAATAATCTCTGGCTTTCATGCATATCATTTCAAATTCATCAACCAATAACTTTAAAATTATAATAACAAAAGTGACTCTATAATTGCATTTTTAACGCTTTATAATTTTCTAAGTCCTTGCACGTCCATTACACTTGAACCCCAGAACTCTTCCGATATGTTCAGCAATTCCCATTTCACAAGTCAAGAAGCTGACTGAAATTCATAAAAAATGTATTACTGATATGAAAAATCTGTTTGCTGACAAAATGATCCTTTGAAAGTTACAGTGCCTGCACAGGAAAGAAAGAATTTAGAAACTTGCAACTCCAAAGAGCGTCACCTTAGTCACCAGATCTGGAATCTAGCAGTAACTGGGATTTCTAATTCTGGTTGGTTTATTCTGCATTAAAAGCATTAATCAATATATAAATGCACATTCACTTGCAGGCAGGGAAATCACAGTGGGTTTCTCTGTTCTCCTGCTAAAGGGCAGACAATAAATGCTTATTAGTAATAATAGTTTCTAATTTTCAGGTGGAAATATTATCTCTTAATTGTATTTTAAAAATCACTCTGATCCTGGAGGTGAACAGTTATACACTGGGTTGTTTTGGCTTCCGGCTGGTGGTCATTTTACATGTTTAACAGTTATGATAGTCTATTTCCTTTAAAGAAACTTAAGATATGAACTTTAGGCTGTAGCTATGAATCAAGATTGCAAGATATGTACTCTTTACAAAAGAAAGCAAACCGAGGTGAGTTAAGTGACTCACCAGAAATCACACTGAAATTTGAACTACTTGGTAGACCTCTCAGACTGGGACAAGTCTTGGAGGAAGCTGATCAACTTCCTTCTTCCTGCTTATCTAAATGTCTTTCTCACCCCAGGTACTTCTACGTTCCATGGCATTCAAAGTGACAGGGAAAAACTGGCTTCACTGGCAACAAGCACACCCTGTAAATAAGTCTGCAATTACTGGCTGAGAAGATGGGGCCTCACTGTTGCAATATTTCATCTTCTGGATAGGCAATTCATTAAAACAGATATCTAGCATTTTAATCACTCTGCCAAACCACCATCTGTTTCCATCCCAGCCTCCTTCCAACCCTAAACATCCCTTTACACCTCCTGCCACCATCCCAGTCAGGCTTTGGTAGAGGAGCGGACAGCTTGTGAGTGGGAGGTCGGGGGCCTGTGCAATGATTCATCTTCTGGGCATGACAGAACAAGCTGCTGGATGCTGTGAATATGCATAGCGGGTCTTGCTGGGCAAAGTCCTGGCTCCAAAAAGAGGATGGATCCCATTTGGCGGAAACAAATGTTTCTTCCCTGTCCTTCCATTCTACTCAAAAGGGTTACTAATCCTTTCAGGGAGTCTGAGAAATATTTCAGAGCTCAAGAGCAAGCCCCTTGGAAGAAGGGATCTCAATTCTACCAGCTAGTATGTAAGTCAATATCAAAGATTCTAATATAGTATTAATAGTATGAATATCCCTTAATAGTTTCATACTATGGATTAGTACCATACCATGTACTGTATTGCATTTTAATCTATAAAGCAATCATGAAAAGCAGTAAGTATTGTCTCCCTTTAACAGATGAATCAATACTCAAGAGTTTTACTTAAATCATTAATTAATGGTCATAGATATTAGGCAGCAGAGACTGAATACAGACTCTCATTTCTTTGTGAAGAACTCCTGTGTTTTAATGACTGCATCTCCTGCCAAACTGCACAGTGCCACAGAGATGTTAGCAAATGAGCTGTCTTAAATGACAATTTCATATCATATGCTCCAGTTTATAATGTGTATTCCCTCATTCCTCATTAGACTTGATGAAGATTTTGTTTCTATTTCTAGAAAATAGCACACAGAGGATAGAAAAACTGAGGCCAGAAAATAACCATTTTGCTTAAAATCACTACAACTTAGTAGAATAAGAGTAACATGAAATATTTGGTTCCCTCAGCTCTGTGATGTTCCTAAGTAATATTTAGCCAGGGACCTTTCCTATTTGATGATCAGGGTACAGTGTTACTGCTTCCCTATTTCCTAGCCTATGGAGGTGTGTTACACATGTCCATGACCAAAAGCTTAGCTAAGTCATCTCTTTGGTGAAAGCTGAGTTAGTGTCTCACATAAGTGCATGCAGGACCCAATGCCAATAAGGAAAAGTGTGGAGTCCTTGCTGAAAAAAGTATTTAAGAAATTCAAGATAGTGTCAATGGAGCATTATTCCAAGAATGGGTCTTGGTGAGCATGAAGTTCTTTGCAGCTTCACAAGGTTGCCTGCAATGCGGACTGACTACATGTCTATCACAGTATGAGTTTCCAAATATGTTGTATTTTCACCTCTATTTTCTTTGGCTGGAACTCAGCATGAAAAGTGTCCTAAATTTGAAGGCAATAGCCTCAAATCCTAGATTGGGATCTACTGTGTATCAGTTAGGTTCACTAGAAGAACAGAAGTATTTATATGTGACATATGAAGGACTTACCAGGTAGACTGACAAGGACTACCTGCAGGGTCAGGAGTGGAGCAAGGCAAAAGGGCTGATGCCCCCTGGTAGGCCACAGCCCCCACTCAAGAATGGAAAGCCCATGTAGGTCTGTATCATGAAGCTGGAAGGCTAGAGTCTGCACTCGTGGGCTGAATAGTCCGTGCTGAATTTCTGGGGACAGACGTTCAAAGGTGCTTATGAAGATTGGGGCTCCTCTAATGAACCAGAAGTCAGAGTGTTCTGTGCTTTTCCTTTTTCACTTCATTGAGACTACAAACCTATTGCTTGGTCTTGCCCACACTCAAGGTGGGTCTTCCCCCCATAACTGTGCTAAAACAATTAGATGGGCATTTCGAATTCAAGCTGACACCATAGCTAACTATTATCCCTTATTTTTAACTAACAAGTGGTGTTAACTTTGTCAATTTTCCATTGGTGCTGACAGCCACAGTAATTTTTTTTTTAGATACAGGGTCTCACTTAGTGAGACTCATAGTGATCCTCCTGTGTCAGCCTCCCCAGCACTGAGATTACAGGCATGCACCACCATGCCCCATTTTGGTGCCACCATAGTGCGCCCGTGGTTCTGGGGGCAGCTTATCAGGCATGCAGTACCAGATATCAAACGCAGGTCTTTGCACTTGCCAGGCATGCACTTAGACCCCTGAACTATCTCTCCAGCCCATCATAATGAATCTTGATAGTACTCTCTCTCCCTAAATTCTAACTTATAACTATGCTGGTCTATAGCTAGTGGCCCATCCAGTCTATTTA
>NDGN011442846.1:0-12684 GCA_002564285.1 Tympanoctomys barrerae
GGGGGTCTACACAGAAGAGAGCGGGATGATCGTGAGCAGAGGAAAAGGAATCTTCACCCCCAGGAAGAGTCCGAAGAGCCAAAGCACACATTCGCAGGTCAGACCTCTCTGCTGGATCCCATTTCACGCATTCGCAGAAGAGGCCTTAGAAAACCTCTTTGAACTCCAGCTCCCTCATCTTTAGAGAAGGAGGAAAGTTGCGGCACAGAGTGAGCTAACGGCGTCTGTGTGTGCTCCCCTCTATGCCCCTGGCTGGACCAAGGAGACCTGCTCACTCCTTTTGGTGTCTCTTGGCACCCAGGACGGAGCAGAGTGCCAACTGCCGCGGACCCGCGGTGTGCTCCGTCACCCGAGAGAGAGGTCAAGGCCTGGCGCTCTGTGTGCACACGACAGAGGTCTTTGGGTAACAAAGCACGTCTTGGTGGCAGTCTCCCGCTTTGGCCTCTTCCTCTCTGCTTGCTGCAGCTCCCTCGGTGACTGCAGGAGAGGCACACACAGGACGCGGCGGGCCCCTCTGGTCAGAACGTGCTGGGCACCAGAAATGGCGGTGCTGAGGGCAAAGCTGTAGCCCCCAAGTGAGGCCGGAGGAAGCTGAGTGACCGGGAAGAAGCCGGGTTAGCAAGGCCAGGTTCAGCTACCTGCGACGCCAGCGCTCGGAGGTGCTGTGGCACGGGGCAGGAGGCTGAGGTAGACCACTAGTGCAAGCCCAGCCTGGACACATTAGTGAAACCACATCCTTAAACTACAATGTAAAGGAAGAGGCTGGGGTAGTTCGGAAGCCCCTGGGCTCAATTTTCGGGGTCAGGAGAAGTAATAATGAAAGCATTTGACAGTCACACAGGAGCAGAACTGTCCTCTTGTAGGGATTTTTGGAAGGAGAAGCTGGTGGTGCCTCTCTCATTTCTCAGGTGAGGCCTCTGCACAGCACAATTCTGTCTGGGTTGCGTCACCTTAGGAGGCACTCGGCTAAGGAAGAACCCCATCCCACAACCGTGCGTGCCCTGGGGAGCAGCGCTCCGCCGAGGACAGAGCTAGCGAGGCTCAGCCTCCCTCTGCTTCACGTCCCGACTCCAGCCCAGGCCCGATGCCTGCACCTGCTGGTGTCCAGACTCAACATGCCCAGTGTGTCCTCTCTGAGCCCCATCCCACTGTCCCCAAGCAGCACTTGCCGTAGCCGCCTTCTCCCTTCGGTCGGGCCTTATTCTTGCAACCACTTGGGATAGAAATCTTGGCATGAGCACTTGCCCCTCTCTTCGGCCCACCGCATCTAACCCCTCACAGAACCCTGCCAAGTCTATCTTCAGAGACTGTCTCCTGAAGTCTGGCTTGCTGGCTTGAACTGTTCTCTGGAGGTTGTGGTGTTCGGGAGCGAGCCTCCTGCTTCTCACCCCAGCCCGTTCTCCAGAAGGCAGCAGCCTGCTGGGCCCAGATCCACCCTGCTAGGGCCTTTCTGCAGCAGGCAGGCCAAGCCATGTCTGCAGCCTGCCTGAGCAAGCCCTGAGCTTGCAGGGACGTGACAGAGTTCCCCTGGTCCCTGTACGTCGCTCTCTGTAGGGTTCAGGGTCCTCTAGCAAAGCTCCTCCCGAGGGTGGTCCAGATGCAGCTCACTTGTCTCCATGCCCACACCCCTGGCTTCTGGACACTCTGCTTCCCCAGAGTTGTGCTGGCAGAGAGCACAGCGAGAGCCACTCCAGCCTGCTCTGTCGAGCTTTGCTGCAGCCATGGAGCCTGCCCGCTCCACGCTCTCCTCCCAGATGTAAATGGACTTGGGGACCTGCCTGTCCGGGAGCTGGGAAGGCGCCTACAGACAGGCTTATCATGTCAGCATCAGCCAGCTCTGCGTCACCTGCCAACACTTTCCTGTGTCACCTCGGGCAGGAGGCTCTCCTCCCGCCCAGGGCCCCTGTGGCTGCTGTTCACCTGCTTTTAGCGCCCTTCCAGCACACTTCCCACGTGTCCATGTATTCTTCTCCATGACAACCACTCTACTCTCAAGCCTTCTCTGTGATGTTCAGATTAATTTTTTTTTACTGAGATAATTATAGATCCACAAGCAGTTGTGAAAAATAATACAGACAGATCTGATTTATGCAATTTCCCCGAGCAGTAACATTTCCAAAAGAATTGAGCTAGATTCCCCAATCGTGTTCACATTTCCGTTTCACTCGCGGTTGTCCGCGTCTGCGTGAGTGTTCATTTCTATACATTTTATCATGCATGTAGGTTCACGGCTCACCAGCAGCTAAGATGCAGAATACTTCTTAATTCAATTTCTTTTTAGCTGGCACATAAAGATAAACAAGATGCCTTCAAATGGAGCACACATATTGTGGAATAAGTACAGGGCGTCCTTTGCCCCTCAGGGGTCCCTTTCTGCCCCGTGATAGCCATTGCCACCTCCCCCTGCACCGCCTGCTCCATCCGGTCCTATTCCTGATGATCTCTAATCTGTTTTACATTTCTACCATGATGTCCTTTCAAGAATGTTACACGGAAACGAATCCCACTGCATCGCCCCAAGGCTGTGCACGTGTGCATCCCTATGCTTCTCAATGATAAACAGCAGCATTTGGGATTCCAGGAACCAGAGATGGGAGGGACCATTCTGATCTGCTTTGGCTTCCATCATCACCTGCAGAAATTGAGCCCGAGCTCCGGCTGTGCACCTCCTGGCTGTGCCCAGGTGGGAGGGCTGTGATGCTTGCTGTGTGTGTTCCCAGCAGCCTCTGGGCAGCAGGGAAGGCTGCTGGTCACCTCTGCTTCTACCTGACCAGCCCCCTCCCAGCCCAATGTGTCCTTTATTATGCTAAGTGAGGGCATAACAGCTGGAATTAGAAAGGAAAACCCCAGCCCGCTTCTGTCCTGCAGGAAGCACCAATCAGCCGGCAGCCGGCAGCCTTCCGGCTCCCCAGCAACAGGGAACGTGCGCAGACTGACAAGAGCCCGGGCCTCCGCCCGCTGCGGCTCCGACCAACCGCAGCACCTGCGCTGCTGAGCACAGGAAGGTATTTTTAGAATCTGGAATTTCCCCCTGGCCCTTGGCTTGCATTTGATGCCTTCATTACACGCTGTTTTTCGCAACGGCCTCTCACAGGTCCCACGTTTCCAGCCTGCCTCTTTTGCACAAAGCAGCCAAATTCTCTCTCCTAAGACACAGCTCTACTCGTATAATTTTCTTACCCCAAATTTGTCAGCATGAGCCCCCCCCCCCGTGCTGCCTGGGAATTGCAGCCCACAGCCTCCAGCTGGCCCTGAAAGCTTTGAAGGCTCTGTAGAAAGGGGCTCCAGCCCAAATTCCAGCTCCCACTCAGTACTGAGGTCTGCAGCCATCTCCGCTGGAGCTATCTCAGGGCGCTGGCCAGTGTGCTTAGCTCTGCACCCCACCACAAACGCCGCAGAGGTTTAGAGACAGTGGCAAACCTGCACCTAGGCTGTCCATGCCTGCCCCAAATTCATCTGCTGAAATTTGACCCCTAAGGGAAGGATGTTACTGGACTGCTGGCTTCCGGCTCTTCCTCTCGAGAAGAGAGAATTGAGTGGGGTTCGGGAAAGGGCCGGAAAGGCGGAGATTTATGAGGGACGTAGTTGTGCAGCACATCTCAGGTGAGAGGTGGAGGTGCACTTGGGCGGGGCTCAGGCAGGCAGAGCTCAGGGCCTGCGGCTGACAGGGATGAAAGGAAGAGCATGCTGGAGAGCAGAGAGCAGCTGGAGGCAGCGGCACCTGCCTTGCCATCCAGAGTTGGCTTTTGTTTCAGTTTGTCAGAATTTGAGGAGGGTCAGGGGAGTAGCTGGCCGGCCCTCTGATCTCAAGGGTGTGCTTTTATTGCCAGCACCTCTAGGTGCTGCCTGTCTGGAAAGTTCCCGGGCGTGCTTACACGCGAAGCCTAACCAGAGCGGCTGCGGAGCCCTCGAGCGCTGGGCTTCGGGTAGGCCCGCTCCCACCCTGGGGTGTGCCTGTCTTCAGTGAGTCTCTGCCTTTCTTGTTACTTCTGCATGTCCCGCTCGATTCCTTGGAGTGCAGAGGACCTAGATATTTGGAGAGAGAGATATGCACTGTCCAGTAACATCTGGATTAAGAAGCAGGTAGTTTGGGTGGTGATCAGGTTATGAGGATAGAATATTCCTGAAGGGGATTCATCTCTTTTAAAGGAGATGGAGAGAGCAACCTTGAGCCTTTCACCAAGTGAGGTCACAGAAGGTGCAGCCTGCACCCCAGGAGACCCTCCCTCCCTCCCCAGGCCCAGACTGTGCCTTCTCAGGTTCCCGGCCCCTGGCACTGAAAGGGCGGTGCACAACACCCAGGACACAGGCCAACAAAATAGGAGTCCCTAACACGAGTGTAGGAGCCACTTGGGGGACTCCAGAGCTCAGCCAGGTCAGGGGCCAGGTGCCCAAGCCAGCCCAAGCCCAGGCAGGCAGAGCCCACAGCGGGCCCACGTGGGTGTGTCTTCCTGCAACAGCCCTTCCCCTTCTCATCCCCGCGCTTGGCTTTGCCCCTCACCCGCTGTGTCGCACACTGTCCCGTCACTTCGGCCTTGCAGGTGAGACCTGGGCTCTGCTCCCTGCTCCCTGCTCCCCGCACTCGCGTCCTCCATGCGCACTGGGCTTTGCGTCAGGTTGATGCGCTCCTTTGGACAAACTCCACTCCCAAAGAGTCTGTGGGTTCCGCCTCCCCCACTGGTGCAGCCACCCTCTTTCCTCTGCCCACAAAACCACTGGCAGAGCTTCTCCACATGGCAACAGGGTGTGCAAATGAAGTCTCCCCCCCGCCAAACCAAGGTACAGTTGTAGGTTTGCAAAGGATTGTGACAGTTGTGTTGTATAGAATTCAGACGAGGAGAAGATTCTTGCAGGCTTCACACTCTCATCACTTAGAGAATGAAACGCGGGGGCCAGAGGGAGGGAGAGAGATGAAGACAGGGAGAGAGACAGAGGAAGAGGGCGGCATGGAGGCCCGACCTTCCTGGTCACCCAGTGGCTCCCCAGCTCGGAGGGTTTCTTTGGGCCATTACTGTCTGTCATGGAGCTAGGCAGAGTTCTCTGAAAACTGGGGTTTGGAGATGCCTGGGAATCTCAGAGGCAGTGAGAAGAGCTGGTGGCTCTGCTGGTGGAGGCTGGAGAGGGAGAGCTTCTGACCCAAGCCCCACGCACACATGGGCCTTCCTGGAAGTGAAGAGGCAGCTTCCGCCCTCTGTAGGTCTTCAGTCCGGCGGCCAGCTGGCCCCGAGAGGCTGGGGCCCTCGGAGCAGGTCCTCTCTGCTCACCTCTTACTGTGTGTCACCCAGCTCAGGCCAGACTCCTCCTCCTCCCGCCCTCTTCTAGGCCAAGAAACCTACACTTAAAATCACAGTTGGGACTGAAAGTGTAGCAGAACAGAGGAGTCATCCACAATGGAAAGAAAGAAGAAAAGAAAATGTGCACAACTCCCTAACCCCTAACAAGCGCCCTCCACGCCTCCCCTGTGCCAGGCCAGTGGTGGGCAGGGCCCTGGCCCACTGCAGCTCCGGGCAAGAGTGGGATTGCAGGGATGCCAGGTGGGTGCCAGGCCCTGACACACACCCTGGGACTGGGCTGTCTTTTCTGAAGCTGTGCAGGAGTCACCCATCCCCCGGCTGCTCACACTGATTCAGAACAAGCTGCGCCCATGGGCACACCTGGGGACACTGGTCAGCGCCTCAGCACCAGCTCTTCCTTTCAGATCTCCAGACTCTGGGCCACCGCCTCATGCCGCCACCCCTCCTCTGTACCCTTGCAGGTCTTGAAGGGCGTTTTATGTGTTCGCCCGCAATGGCCTCCTGGTGCCGGCTGCTGTGTGCATGGCCTCTCCTCCCCTGCACTCCCAGAGCTGGGCAGAGCAGCTCCATGACCCACTTCGAGGACAGCCCCTGGCTGGCCTTTGTCTTGAACCCAGCCTGCAGCAGGAGCCACACTAAGCCCCAGGTCCTTGCTGCCCAGCTCTCCACACCTTGCCCGGCAGCTCCATTACCTTCTTCACTTCACAGCTGAGCAGATGGAACCTTGCAGAGGTGGACAGGCCGAGGCATGTCGAGCCAGGACCCAACCCCTGTGCTATGCACGGGGCACGCAGCACCCTGCAAGGCCCATGGCGGTTCCTGAGTGAATGAATGTCTGGTCCTAGTGTGAGTGTAGCTAAATGAGTGTGCAGAAATCGCTCTAGTGCTAATTGGTGGCATTGTTTCTCTTACAGAAATTGGGGCTAGAGATTTAGTTCTGTGATAGTGTGTGCAAAGCATACCTGAGGCCATGGGCTTGACCCCCAGCACCGAAACAGTGAAAAGTAAGCCAAGTATTTTAGGGTACTTCTGAGCCTACTCTACCCTTTAATGAGAAATATGTTAGACAAAGTACTTTGTTTCGTCTCTGCCAAAATCTTACTTTGATTTTTTAAAGAATTTGCTTTGAGATCAACAATTTGGTCCCTGGAGAATTCTGTTTCTGATTGAGCCTATTAATTGCTGCCCTTCAAACTCTGGTGTAAAGCTCCCATGGGGATCCGGTTAGAATGCTGGCTCCTATTCAGATCCAGTATGGCCTCCGACGGCACAAATGACAGGCGTAAGGGGTCAAAGCTGCTACGGAGAAACTCACTTCATGAAGCAAAGTGTGGAATTCAGTAGTCGGTTCTCCACAGGGGAAAAGCATGAATGATGTGACCCCTAGCCCGAGGGACAAGGGCAATCTCTAGAGAAGAGAGGTAACACTAGGGGCTGGGTTTTGTCCCCTCAGAACTAATGTGGGCAATTCCTGACCCTAAGTGCCTTTGAATGTGACTTTACTTGGAAACAGGGTCCATGCGATCTAGTGCACTAAAGTGAGGTAGAGACCTAGCGCACACTGCTGGAGTCCTGTCCAGGGTGACCTGTGCGACCCTCACCCAGTGTCTGCATGGAGAACACTACCACAACCTGACTAGTGGTTGTGGCACCTAAAGAAAGGGGAGGTTGAAAGACAGAAGTGCGCACAGGGACAAAGCCCTGTGACAGGAAGCGGGGACCGGCAGACGCGCACGCAAGCTGAGGAACACAGAGGAGGTCCCCTCCGCTGCCGCAGCTGGGCAGGCCTGGAGAACACTCCCTCCAGCTCCAGAAGGCAGCTTCCTCACTTATGGTGTAGGCGTAGGCTTCAGCCTGCATAGCTGTGGGAAAATCAGTGTCGTGGAGGCCACTGGCACCGTGGACTCTTCGTGGGCAGGCTGGGGGGCCACCACAGCACTTCACATGGTAATGACGTCACAAAATCCACCCCACAAGAGGGAGCTGGAGGTGCTATCTCTGCCATTGATCAGAAGTTCAATGTGTGAGCAGGGGAGCGTCTTCTAGGTGGCAGGTGGCAGAGGAGCAGCACCCATCGCCGCTCGGCGTATGCCCGTCTTGTCACCTTTCCTTCAGTGAGCCTCACTCGCCTCTGGGCGAGCTGCTGGACAGGCTGCTGCGAGCACGCTTGGCCACTGGTCTCCGTGTGCAGGCCCACCAGCCCCAGCGCCCCCTTCTGTGATCCCACCGAGACACCCACACCTGTCCTTGCCGTGCGTGGGTCCTGGCTCTTCCGGCTCACCTCGGTCTTCTCCCTGCCTGGCCCCTCCACTGACGGTGGATACGTAGTCCATCGCAGCTCTAGTATTCTACTCTTTGTTCCTCTATGTCTTTTGAGGGCTGTGGGCCCTCTCTCTAAGTGCAATTCTAGGGGTGATCCTAGGAATTCTGCTCCTGGCTCTTGAGTCAGTTGCAAATCTAGACACGACTATAGAAGGATTTTGCAGATGTAATTATCTTCCCGGTCAGTTGTGTTTCCTGTGATAAGACACAGATATTGTGCATGTGGGCCTCTCCCAATCATCTAGTCCTTCAGAGGAGGAAGCCAGAAGCCATGCAGGACAAGGACCGAACATGCATCTTTAACTGGGCTTAAAGATCTCCTCAGAGAAGACAGGTGCAGCCTAGAGGTTGAGAGCAACTACTAGCTGGCAACCCGCAGGGAGGGAAGCGAGGACTCCAGTTCTGCCACCACGAGAAACTGATCCTGCCGCTAACTTGAATGGACTCAGAAGCAGACTGCAGGCCGGTGCTAACGCCAGTGCCTCAGTCTAGATGAGAGATCCAGAAGGACAGCAGAGGTGCATGTTTGAAGTCTGACCACACAGCCGTGTGGCTCTGAGCACGCTGCTTTCAGTTGCTAAGTTGGTAGCTATGGCTACATCGCCACACAACCCTGGCTGCTTGGTCCACTGCCCAGCCCTTGGAGGGCCCTGCCAGTACTGCCTCGGTAGCCCACGGCTGCTGCCTGCCTACGGTTGCTATGGTTATTCTGTCTTTGCAGAGGAAAGCTGCCGCCCGGCCAGATGCCCCCCATATTGCCTGCAGTTGCATCTTCTATTTAGTAGAAAGTAAGCAAGACCCTGAGAATGTCTATAACTTTAAATTAGCCTAACCACGGTCAAATTAAATGACTTTTAGATGTGAAAATAAATTTGAGTGCAAGAAAAGATTAAAACTGAGGCAAACCACCTTCCTGCTGCTAAAATCAAAGCCCATCTGCTGATTTTTAGGGGGCTATATTTACTTGTGCATAAAGCCATCTTTTTCCTGTACTGGAGGGACACCAGTGAGAGCTCCAACTACCTCTGTCCCCTCTCTCAGTGATGGGCATGACAGGTGACAGCATTCTGTCCTTTCTCACAGTGCTGCTTGGAGCCCTGGGTCTCTGCAGCTGCTGTGACAACCCGCCTTCGGTGCGCGGCTTGCAGACAGTAGGGACCTGCTCCTATCAGCAGGGCGGCTGAGCGGCCTGGGCACGCAGGCTCTGTGTCTGGCCAAGCCTGTTTCGGATGCACCTGGGACTTTCTTCTGCATCTTCGCATAGCAGAGGAGCAAAGGAGCTCCCTGAGGTTCCTTGAGCGAGGCACCGATCCCACTCAAGGGGGCCGCCGTCCAGGCCCAGTTATTTCTCAAAAGGCTCATTTCCTGGTTCCACTCCTTTGGGATTAAGTTTCAGTATGTGTATTGTGGGGAGGTACGAGCATCCGGAGCAGGGCGCTGAAAAGGCTGCTGCTTCACTGAAATTGACTTAGGTGCAGAACCTGAGACGCACAAGGTCAGCTTGTTGGTGGATTTAGTAGCAGGCTTTCTCCGTACTTCCAGGGCGGGACCTCACGGTGCCCTCCAGAGGAAAGGGGCGCTATGCTGTCACGTGGCAGGAGGGCGAGCTTCCCGCTCAAGCCCTGCCATCAGGACGCGGGAGGTCCCGGGTCTGGGAACTTGCACAGGGGCGCTGTGGAAGAGTCTGCGAGGGCGTGGGATGAACCCTCCTCACAGCCCCTCCGCCCAGAGCCGAGCTCGTTCCTAAGTCACAGGTTTGCCAGATCGCTCGAGCAAGGGCCCGTCCTCCCAGACCACCTTCCACAGGCCTGGCCCTCTTTTCAGGCTGACACGTGGTTGTCATACGTGTTTGCAGGACGCCATGAGATGTTTCCACGTGTGCACGTTCTCAGGGCGCAGCTCGCGGCAAGCATGCGGGTGCCTTCAAATGCCCATCATTTGTCTGCGATGCAAACATTCAGAATCCTTTTTTCTAGCTTTTTTTTTATTTAATTGGCAGCACGTTGGTGCTCTTACTGTGAGCAGGTACTGTACTTCACCTCTTTTAGTGCTAGATCTTTTACCTTTGAAGCCAGGATACTGCTATTACCCATTTAACTAGTGCTCACTCAGCAACTATGTTACCTCTTAATATATTTTATAACAATAATGTGAATTTTCTTTGTTGATGCTTAGAATATTACCCAAGTCACAGTCTTTTGTCTGTTTAATTATTTTGAGAGCAGAAAAGTGGAAGACAGTGTGCGTCCTCTAGGTTTCTTCTTTTCAAGATTTTGGCTTTAGTTATTAGAAGTCCCTTCAGACTCCATGTGAACTTCAGGATCAGTTTTTATATTTTGATAAGAAATGGCTCTAAAGTCACCCCAGCCAGGGAAGAAGGGAGTTGGGACAATGAGGAGATGCAACGACAACCTTCGGGGTAGGCGGGGCCTGCAGCAGTCAGGGAGGGCGACAGCAGTGGACACGGTTGGCGCCCGCAGCCACCCGCAACCAGAGCGCAAGCCTGCTCTTGGGAGCCAGAGTACTTTGTTTGCTTGCATGGGACCTGGTTACGTCACCCGGACTGGCCTCAAACCCCCAGTCCTCCTGACTCGGCTTCCGCAGGAGCCGGCGGCAGGCACAGAGGGTGCCTTGCGCCCTTCTCCCCGTGGGCCCACCCCTACATGTAGGCCACTCCAGGGACAGACGCAGCTGCTGCCGGCAGTGGGAGCGGGGCGGTGGACCTGCAATAAGAGCTAACGCTGACGAAAATTAGTCACAGCTTGTATCCACGTCTTCTTTCGAAGAAGCAGTCCTTCAGTGGATGTCCAGTCTCAGATTCGGCCAGCACAATTAGGGTTTCGGGGTGTGGGGTCGGGCTCCTGGTGTATTAGTCACTTCTGTGCTGGGACCAACTCCCGAAACTCACTGGAGGAAAGGTTTATTTTGGCTCAGGGCTCCAGGCCGTGCCGTGCAGGCTCCAGGGAGAAGCAGCGTGCAGACAGGGCCTGGAGAGGAAGAGAGAGCCGAGGGAGGGCGATGGGGCCCGGCCGCCCCGCCCCAGTGACTCGTCTCTACCCATCTAGCTCTCCCCTCCCATGAACATGGGTAGATTCAGCCTCCTGTGGTGGCTTCCATCCTGCGATCTAGAACCGCTGCGGTGGGACGCAGAGCCTTTGTGGGCGCGGAAAAGCGAAACCAGAGTGCGGCCCTTCGGGTGCCACATCCCAGAGTCCTGCTTCCGCCGGCACCTGTTCGTCTCCACTGTGAGCACAGTGCAGAGGGGAGGCTCCCTGGGCTTTGGTGACCGGATATGATTGGTGAAGCTCGAGTTCCACGCCCCTTTCTCTCCCAGGGCATGCGTGGGGTGGGTGCCGTTGGGAACCACCTCTCCCTGCACCGTCACAAACCGAGGCTCCCGCGACAGCCACAGAAGGGCGCCGAGGCCCTGGTTTCAGCGTTACTCATTGAAAGGTGCATGTGAAAAGCCAGGCTGACAAACTCTGCTTCTCTTGACTCACATCTAGAACCCACTTGTTACGGACTGGGATTGTACGGTAGAAAAATGCCGTGCAGAGCCCTGCAGGGTCTTGCTGCTGTGGGCCTTGCCGATTCACCTGCCCAGCGACAGCAGGCAATCGCTTTGGCTAATTTACCTCCAAAAGGAATCTTGGGACACAGGCCTACATTCAAGGACAGTCGTCGTAGTTTCCCTGCCTCAGTCCTCCTTCTCCCATCTGTTTATTTCCACATTTTCTCTCATTTTATAATTTGAAGACTGCCCACCCTGGAAGTCTGGGTCTTATGAAAGCTCCAGAAACTATTTCAAAAGCGAGTCCAGTCCTCACATTATTCAGATCTCCTCAGCTGGTGCATTCAGGGTCTCAGGTCACGGTTAGCCAGCGTGTTGCCTCGGCTCCTCCAGGCTGTGGTCGGCTCTCGGACTGGCCTTGCTTCGCCGGCCCGGCTCTTTCCACAGTGCTGGTCTCCCTGCCAGCTCCTCTTCACTTGCACGGAGTTCAGGGCTCGGAACATCGAGGACAGACATGGTCAGCCTGGCTTGGCGCTGCTTGTGCTCAGCCCAGCCCCTGCTTGGGCAGCATGGCCAGGCTTCTCCACTACAGTGCTATCCTTCTCCCACCTTTTTCGCATCATACTCTTTGGAAGGAAAGCATTTTGAAGGAGCTGAAGAGCTTATGCTCCACCTCTTCAAGAACAGAATGGTCACAAAAGTTACTTGGGAGTTCTCATGCGTGTGGGTCTTGCTGTCACTTCTAGGCATGCGTGTCCTCAGCCCCATTCAGGCCATGTGGATGCACAGATGTTGGTTCACGCCTCAGGTTGTGACTCAGTGTACCATCACTCACGATGTTGCTCACGCTGGCCGTTGGCAGCTCTTCACATTGCCTCCTTTGTTCCGCTTACAGACCCTTCACTGGGCTTCCTGCCCCTTCTTCTCCATCCCTTAAAGAAGCTCCTGTTGTGTATTCCTGCCTTTAGCATCAACCACTGCTCCAGGGAACCCCGGTCTCCTTTGCTGGAGAACAGAACTAGAAGCCAGGGTCTTGTCAGCAGCTGCGCTTGTTGCTTCTGGGGTGGAGACTTTTGCCCCCTTTTGCTTCATGCAAAGCACTGTTCTAAATATTTGTGCTCACTAGAAAAAAGGGCAAACATGCATTTATCTTATCTTCCAGACCATATTTAGATATTCTAACCTTAATATTTATTAGATTGCTAACATGCTTTTCTCTCATTTTGTGCAATAGTACTACTATTTCTTTCTTTCAAATGTGCACATGAAAATTTTAAGACCTGGCTGCAGTCTGAAATTTTACTTTTGTCAGTTTTGCTTTGTCTTTCATTACTTAGCACCTGGTTGAGGGAATCAGCTCCTCCTTCTTGTGAGTCTCCGTCATAGCATCGCTGTAGTTTGCGCTGCCTGATCTCCTAGATTCTTCTAGAATCTAGATTCTTCTGTTGTCCAGCAACTGCAGCTGCAGGTAACTGCAGACTTGGGGATCAAGAAATTCACCATGGAAATAAAGGAATTTGTATTAGGTATGAAACATTTGTCTAATCTAAGGTTATT
>NDGN011442853.1:0-25529 GCA_002564285.1 Tympanoctomys barrerae
TCAGGCAACCTGGGTGGGACCTTTGATATGCTGAATAAAAGTCCTTTTTAAAGGAGTTGAGCTTTTGTTGGTACAAATCTCTCCTCAGTGTGCCTGAGTTGGAATGACAGGGGAAGTGGGAGCTGTGAGGGCCACCCCAGCAGGGTGAGGGATCCCTGAAGGAGGTGAACACTGCCTCTTGCACAGGAGCCTGTGCTGTCTGGGGTAGTCGGGGGGCACCGGGGAGACTTCAGCCAACCCCAACCCATGGAGGCACTCAGGAGACAGCCTTCTCCTGGGCCAAGGAGCAAATGGCTCAGGAGCAACTCTCCATTGGGGCATTTATAGAACTCTCCTTCCCCAGCCACATCCGGTAAAGTTCTGTCAAACACTGAAGCCTGAGGGTGGCTGGACTTTGCTGGAGACTTGAAGATTTGACCTTAGTGAGCAGTATCCGCACCCACAGGAAAAGTGTCAGGAAGAAGAGCATATTTGGCAGGGAACAGCTCAGGTTATAAAAGGCTTGAAGACCAGCTGGTTACAAAGGAGTGGCAAGGAGTAGAGAAACTGGAGGGAGAGTGACACGGGTGTGAGGCACTGTGGCTCTGGACTGTCACCAGCAGGCCCGTGTGTTAAAGCCTTGATTCCCTACTGGGGTGCCACTGGAACAGCCCTTCTGAGGAGTCCCGTGGGGACGTAGGTCCTTACAGAAGTAACGGACATCTATTCTTCCTTTCTTCCTTGGCTGAAAGGTGAGGAGTCATGGTCCACCACAAGCTCCCATCATGATGGGCTGCTTCACGTCCAGTCCCAGAGCAAAGGAGGCAGCCAACCTCTGACTGGAACCTCTGTGACTGTGGGCCGAGCCAAAATCAATAGTTTGTGTAGAAGTTCCTTATGCCAGAGATTTGCTAGGGAAACTGACTCACTCGGGGCAATCATAAGGAATGGTTACCACACCTGTGCCCGCAGGACAGTGGACGAGTGGCAGGATGTGGAGCGAGGGAATCTCTCAGGGAAATCCATGGCCAATTGTCACCTGGAGTTGAGGGACACAGCTACCTGATGTGACCCTGTGGGGATGAAGCCTACAAGAGATATAGCCCATCCTCCCTCCCCTTGTTTCCTGTCAGGGCCTCTTGTTATCCAAACCTACCAGTTGCTAGATGGCAGGGAGCCCACTGATGGGCCTTACATGGGTCAGTCTTCTGGAGCACAGGGCAAGGTGAGCGGGAGGGAGGGCAGGTCTGCAGGGCCAGGCTAGACATCTGACAAGGCAGCATGTCAGCGCCAGCACATGGCACTGCAGAGGCTCTCATGGTCCAGGTGGGACTGCTGCAGGTGACAGGTGACCATGCGGACACTGTGCAAAGTGTAAGCATTGGGAGAAGAAGCCAGAGGGGCCATAATACAATTGCGCTAACTACAGATCCTCTGCTATTCATGTACATGCAAAGCAGGCACATACAAACACACATCTTGCTAAATGGCTTATATTTAAGTGCTTAATTCAAGGTTTTATTTATGCATTCAAAAAATTTATGAGTTCTTAACACTTTCCAGCTGTTCAATCAAAGTATTATTCAAATTAAAAATGAGGAAGGCATCCATCCAGGTGCTAAACGAATAAATTAACCTAATTAGCCTTCAATATAGTTATGCCTCCTTCAAATAATCATTTGAACCTAACAATAAAAACATATACAATGACCAAAACCCAGCCTGATCACGGAATGAACAGAGGACTTACATAGATATTTTTATAAAAGAGGTAAGTGAATGACCGATTCGAACTTGAAAACAAATTCTGTGTCACTAATCATGACAGAAAAGCACGCCATGTCTGTAATGGCAGCATCCCACGCCAGTTGGCACGGTTCCTATCAAAAGACAAGCAAACCAAGCAACCCCGAGCAGTAGAAAATTATAAGCAACTGTATGCAAGTTCCTCGTGTGCTGCGGGTGGAAAAGAATACGGCACAGCTCCTACGGAAAACGGTACGGCTGGTCTTTAAAAGTATATAATCAAGCAATTCCACTTCTGGGTATCGACCCAGAAAACTGGAACATGAAATCTCTGCATAGTGACATTCACAGCAGCGTCACTCACGGTGGCTAAGAGGTACAGAGGCCAAGACGTCCTTCAAGAGGTGAATGGCTAGCAGAATGTGGTACTGATATTCAGACTTGAAGGAAGGAAATTCTAGCACCTCCTATGGCATGAATAAAGTTTGAAGAGAGCACGCTAAGTGAAATAAAAGGGCAGGTAGTGTATGGCTCTACTATGAGAGGTGCCCAAAGATGTCAAATTCAGAGACAGAAAGCAGAACAAAAACTGCCCAGGAGCCAAGGAGGAGGAATGAAGAGTTATAACTGAACAGGTACAGGCTTTCAATTTAGAAAGATGAAAAAATTTCTATGTGTGGATGGAGGTGATGGTGGCATGACACTGTAAATGTACCCAATGCCGCTGAACAGTATGCTTAAAAAGGATTTAGAGGTAAATTTTATGTTATGCACATTTTAATGACAGTA
This sequence comes from Tympanoctomys barrerae, assembly GCA_002564285.1. Lineage (NCBI taxonomy): Eukaryota > Metazoa > Chordata > Mammalia > Rodentia > Octodontidae > Tympanoctomys > Tympanoctomys barrerae. The sequence goes on from NDGN011442853.1 coordinate 2,515, forward strand.
CAGAAAAAGAAACTAAGAAATACTCACGGATTCCAGCCCAAATCCTGTGGGTTCACGTACAGGACACCAGCTCTGGAGACAGTGGCTGGGGTGGCCGTCCGCAAGTGATGTATCTCAAACAGAAGCCTCATGGAGGGAGTGAGGGCCACCCGCTCATTGCTGGCCAGGGTCAGCACCTGGAAGCAGCATGGTGGTCACCAGAGGCAAACCCGCAAGGGAGCAGAGGACCGTCGCCAGCTCTCCATGGTAACAAAGCATTGTCCCAGCAGATGGGCCAAAGGCCATGAATCCAGGTCTAAATTTATCTCTGAGGTGGCCTGACTGACCCTTGAGAAATAAAATCACCTAAATGTACTCATGAAAGCCAACCTTTAAATGGCTGCAGGAATTATTACTACACTAAATATAAGTGAATTACATGGCAAAGCCTAAATAGGAAGGAAAATTAATTCTCCCTAGAATCTGAAACCTACATTTAACAACTGCCCTATAGGAATTCTTACTGGGACGCAGACCCCGGTCCTGTGTTTTACGCTAGAGAATGTCTTAGCTTAGAAAGTGGTAATTACTATTGATACATGGTAGCTACTATCTCGAATCCAGAAGAATGATGGTTACGGATTTTGCTCTTGTGACCCCACCAAATAGACCTTTGGTTACTTAACCAGAATCTTACACACAGGTGCCATCATCTTTTGTTTTAGCTGGGGATACTGGATTAGCCAAGGCAGAATGCCTGGGAAAGCATTTAAACCCGGCCTGCAGCCACAGAGCTTAATTAATTTTCATACCTAAATTCCATCATTAGAACACAAACTCCTTCTTTTATTGCCTAAGTATTCATGTTTCATCAAAGCACACATAAACATAAAAATTCAGGCCTATCTATTTTATACAACTGTTTCCCAACAAATAGATATATATCTATTATTAAAATTTATTATTTTATGGAAATAAAGAGACCATATATCCTTAAATTCTTTAACTGCAAAGTAAGGAGAATTATTGTATCAGAAAGATGTCATTTATCAAAATAGGGACAGTACAAGGAACACCACGATAACGAACAAAAATCAGCAGCAACACCAACAAGTGGTGGGATGTTATTTTTAGGGTTGATCCTGCAGTACTGCTGACCTTATTATCATCCATGACTGTATTTAGTGATTCAATCCACATGGGGTCAATATCTCCATCCAGAACTATCCATTTTGGTCCATCATGGGTAAGAGTTGCTTGTTCTCGTAGAATAGAAGAAAACAGACCTGTTAAGTAAGAGTAAACAATGGCAATATATCATGGGATTGGTGCAGCTTATTTCTCAAATAGATTCATAGTACTTCTCCTGGAAGATCTTTTATTAACTAAATTTAAAAAAAAAACATGTTTCTGCCTCTCTCTTGCAGGCCATGTATCACAGAGTGAAAGGCTCTGGATCTGGTTTTAACCATTTAGCAACAGGACAGTTTCACCTCCAGGGAAGAACTGTTCTCTTCCCTGGGATTTCCTATAAGTCAAACACAGATAACACTTCCTTCCTTAAAGAACCGTCATGGGATTTACAGAAGGCAAGATATGTAGAACTCACAACTTCTACTAAATAAAGATGCCATGCTTTTCAACACTCAAGTTAATACCTGTCTTAGAAGTATTGATCTATTTCATCTAGCTCCATTCTTGGATAACAATATTCCAGGGTCATAATTCTAAGTAGAAGTGCTACACAACTCTCTGACAATTTTGGACGTTCACATTATATTGTCATTACTTAACAGAAGTATAGATAAAAACATTTTAACTCCATGGCTTTTCTGTTATTGCTATATATCTAAGTACATGGAGAATTCAATAGCCGCTGACTTTTCAAATTCAAGTACATAACGTCATAGTGAATGAAATTGCTTTGGTCTGTCTGTACGGAGGTTTCCTCTGTGAAGTGTTTTGTGTCAAAATAAGTGACAGCATCCAGTTGAACCTGCCACTATGATTTACAGGAAAGCCAGCAATCCTTTCTAATGACTGCTGATTCCAATTGAGCCCATGGAGTCTCAGCATACACAGATTAATAGTTTTCTACCAGCTATAGTTTCTTATAAAAAGAAATTAGACTAAGCCAGCCACTACTGTCCCACAGGTAAAAGAAAGAGTATATATAAAAGAGGGAGAAGACAAGGGGGTCCTGCTTCAGATCAGGTCATCAGGGAAGACTTCTCAGATGCAATCAGACAGACACAGCTAAGGGTGCCAGACAGATATGCAGAGGAAGAGGGTGACTATGGCAGGACCACCAAGTGCCACAGTCCCACGATGCAGAGGGGCTTGGGAGTCAGGAGGTCGGACTGAGCAAATTGCAGTCAAAGATGGGCAGAGCGTGGAAAATGAAAGTAGAGATGGGGAGGCAGCCTCTGATCATTAGCCTTGTAGGCCATGGCAAAGGGTTGAGTTCCAGGGAGGATGAGCTATGCTTGAAACTGAAAGCTGAGAGATAATATCCTGATGTGAGCCCTCTGTGCTACGGGAGGACCAGGGGCTTGGACTAGAGTGCCATCCAGGGAGGACAGTCCTGGAGTTCAACGTGTACAGTATTCTTATGTTCAAAACTATTCTAAACACAGGAAGTCTGAGAAAGAGCCCCTCAAGGCCAATACTAGATCACATAGTTACTGAAATGGGATGTCCTAAGGGTCCCTACCAAAAGCATCTGTTTCTCCATAATACAGGTAGAACATGCCTTATCTGAAATATTTGGGCTGCAGTGTTTCGGATTTCACTATTTTCTGGATTATAAAATATTTGCATAGACTTTACCAGGTGGGCAACCTTCATCAAAAAATATGAAATACTTTGAAGTCACATACTTACATTCTAAAGGTCTCAGATTTCAGAGCATTTTAGATTTTTGTATTTTTGGAACAGGGATAACCGACTTGTCCTGTCCAGGCTGGAAACATGCTTGACTGAGTTCTGTCACGGGTCCCTAGAATAACCCTGTCCAAATCTCAGTGGGGATCTTACCTCAGATACTTTTTTAGTATGCCCTGAGGCATCCATGTTTACACTGCTTCTGGATCTAAAGAGCCCTGAGGCAATTGATATAGGATAAAACAGAGCTCTGAGCACAGGTCACTGAAGGTAAATCAAGTCCGTTTTGGAATCTGGCTTTAATTTTCACATTACAGACACCATTGTAATCTGCCGTAAACTCTTAACAATGCCAGTAAATCTGTGAGTACAGCTACAATTATTTTGTACTGAAAAATGGCTTTCTGGATAGAAAAAAAGAGAAAATTTTAGCACATTGAAAGGGGAAACAGTGCTTGCCATCTCTCCATTCCCGGGTAGCGTGATGGATGAAACCAAAGAGTTCGTCTGTCGTCACAGCCTTAGGGTTTAAGTCATTCCAAACAGGCTTCTGCTGCATGCGAACGTATGTTCGGTTCAGTGTTCTCAAAATCTGAGGAGAAAAAAGCAAGCCAAACAATGAATGCCAAGGTAAGCTAAGATGGAAAAATAACAGATTTTCAGAGGATCTTTCTTATTCGGTGTACGTTACTGGGTACTCTATAGAATGTCTACGTGAAGAATGGTACAACGTGCACAGGCGGCCTTGCATCTCTGCTACCACGTAGAGAAGTCCAGTCTCATAAACCCTGGGGCTCAGCTCACCCAGCTCTTCTAATCATTTACAGTGGAGAAAGGCACTTTCATCACTTGACATTTTGCCATTTATATGAATTAAAAAAAAATATCTATATATATGCAATCATGTTTATAAAAATCATCCTGCCTGAGTTATTTAGGTCAGTTGTTCACCAAACTTGGTCTGGACGAGAATCCCCTGGAGGACCATGGCTGGGCCCACCCAGGCTGACCACTGTGCAGGTCTGGTAGGAGGCGTGTAGTCTGCATTCCCTGCAAGGGCCCGGGTGATGTCCTGATGCAGGTGTGGCCGTGCCTTAGGGTCCAGGGACCCAGGGCAGTGATTCTCCACAGGAAGCTGTCTCGACGGAGGAGACTAGCTACATGACTGGGCTTCTAGTGGGCAGAGGGCAAAGGTGCTAGCACCCAATCCCCAGACAGCCCCCTGTTCTGGGCTGAGAAACTGTCCTGCATGAAAACAAGGAGAAGCAGCCTTTAGAGGAGCTCACAGAATCGCTAGTCAGGCCAGGTCTGTTTAATCAATTGACACTGTAACCCAAATACCTGCCCAGCTGTCCCTTTTGCTCTCTGTGTTGAGCTATGGCTTTTGATTTCAATATTTATCACCCTGACCCATTTCCAGGAATTCTGAGACACAGAAAAATAAGTGACAAATACTTTGGAATCATAAGCTACTGAAGAACATGGCCCCAGCTTCAGAGGTCTGGCTGTATCAGTTTAAGCACATACTGAACTGAAAAGAATAGGGGAAGACTAGATGAAAGGAACGAGGTGCCTTAGCTTATATTCAGCTTATATTTTTAGAAACCACTAATCTACTGGAAATTACAGAATTTAATTTTATCCTTCCATGAACTATAGCCTACATCTGAATCATACTCCTAACAAAATAATTATAGATCTATCAGATGTCTACTTTAATATTTCAATTATTACCTTTTTCACTAAAAAAATTCCTATACAGAGCCTCCCTCTGCAACTGCTCCACTTTGGGTTCGGCTTTCAGTACTGGCAAGTTCCCTGCACGCCCATGTGCTCAAGCTCATAGGCCCATTCTGAGTATTTTTAGCTGTTGGCCACCACACATGTTTACATCCAGGCATCCTGCATTAAAATGCATGCAGTTTTGTATATTCCGTCTGCCAACCAAGAAAATAAGTCTGTTGCCAGGCCTGTCAGTAAAGCCAAACAAAATCAAGCAGTGAACTAAAAATGGGGGACGATAACACCCATCACTTGTCATCAAGCACAGCAAGTTACACATAATGTACCTAGCACAGCACATAATAAGGACCTCAAAAACGCGAGCTCTTGCCACCTCCCTTTCAAGTTTTGTTTGGCCCTGTGGTGGGGTAGCTTTCTGAGAGAGGACTGAAGGGAAATATTTGCATTTGTTTTTCTTAATGATATGGGAAGGGGAAACCAGAATCATCTGTCAAAGATCAGAAAATAATTCTAAAACATGGGAATAGGCCCAATCGAATCCTGCAGGCCACATACCATTTTCTGCAGTCTCTCACAGTGTTCACCCTAATTACAAGAATCCAGGTGACTATTACTGCCAGGGTGTAGGCACCAGTAGTAACTGCAGGAATGGGATGCTATGAATCTTCCGGGGGAAGCCTGATCTTCAAGTCACCCTACCTCTCTTAGGTGAATGCAGTGTTCTATTTGTTTTTCACTCTCACAGTATAAAAGGGAATGGTGTGAGTGGATGGAGGAGCAACCCTGGAGGCTCAGCTGCTAACCCAACATCGTGCTGGGCTTTGCTGAAGGGAGCCCTTCTGAGCACTACTGAACACGGTCCCTGGCTGATAGGCAGGGGCCGGTCATCATACCTTACTCTTCCCTGTGCCTGCATTTCCAACCACAAAGACACAGTGCCGTACGGCCAGCAGCTCCTCGAGCTGGACAACCTGCAACCAAACAGTCAACAGTTACTGGTGTCCCTTCAGGAGCTGGTGACAAAATGACAACCTACCCATCACTACTCAATTCTTCTCTCCTTTCATCTCATGCCAGCTGCTGACGTCAGTGTGTTCAGGGAAAGTTACAACAGCTCACAGGTCCAGGGTCCAGTTTCCTCTCCATCTCCCAAGTGGAGAACCCAGTAGTGAGAATAAAGCGAAAGCACTTTACTTCCCAGGCTAACTGGTACACAGCAGAGATAACCAAGAAAAATCAAGGATTCCTCATAAAAGTTTAAGCAAAAGCAGTATTGAATTAGTCATCGTCTACAACTGAGTAATGATGTATGCCCCACAACATATCTCAAATGGATTTTATATGTATAGACTGTAATGTCCAGGAATGCTATCCAGATCTCCATTGTTTACTAAGCCCAAACTGAGTGAGCCCACGGGAGCCTTCGATAAGTCAGTATCTTCCCAAGCTATTTTAAGCATGCTGACATTCTTTCCTGTTAAAAGCACACACCAATGATTTTACTTCTAATTTTCACTAAAAATAGAAGGCAGAACAAAATAAATTTTTGGTACATGCCTCCAGACAGTTTTATAAAATAATCTGCTTACAGTTAAAAATCATGATTTATTCATATTTACGTTTTTAACTTCTTGCTGCATGGGACTACTACGATATTTACTTTAGTTAAGACTATCATATTAAAATGCTTGAGAGCATTTATTAGGATCACATGAAGGCCAGGGTGATAGGAGCTCATGTTTCAGCTAAATGCCGTATCACTTAAGCACTCATTTGCCCCGCAATCCCCAAGGACTCCATAGAAAGCCAAGTCCGCTTTTACTTTGAGAATGAAACTCTCCTCCGGCTGCAGGCGTAGCTCCAGGGTGCACTGCCGGACCATCTGTTCAAAGTGCTGCTTCCTGCTCCGGGGTACATCCAGGGCCGGAAACAGGTCGCCAATCAGGCCCAGAAACACTGGGAAGTCGTCGGTCACTATTTTAGGCATATTGAAGTCCCTGAGAGCTCGCATGAGCACCTAGAAAGAAAAACAAAACATTTCATTAGAAAGCCAAAAGGAAGGACTTGGAGAGGTTTTGCCACAAAGAAATAGACATGTTTTATCTGATTTAAACACTATATGCCTGTGTCAAAGCATCAAATGGTACCCCACTAGTGTGTGTGCTCTGTTTATATTTTATGTATCAATTTAAAATACTATTTAGTGACGCAGTACTGTGGATTAAGCCAAGGACACTTGAGCTGTACTATTTCCCTACACCAACAAACCTTCTTAATTTTTGAGACAGAGTCTCACTAAGTGGCTAAGCAACTGAGGCTCGGCTTGAACTTGCAATTTTCGAGTGCTGGGATTACAGATGTGCACCACCACCCCTAACCTCAATTTTTTTTTTGTTTGTTTGTTTTTGTTTGTTTGCTTGTTTGTCTGTACTAGGAGTTAACTCAGGGCATTACATTTGCTAGGCAGGCACTGCACCACTGAGCTACATCCCTGGACCTAAGCTTTAATTTTTAAAAAGTCAATATGAGGTCTAACAGACACCTAATAAGCTGAAGATGCTGTTCTTAATTTTCATACTAAAACATGAAATACTAATACAGTTTTCCAACTGGCATGGCCCTCTATCTACAGGGACATGAAATGTTTTCAAATTAACAACAGAACAGAAGGCTCAACTAATAAAATCACTGGTCCTCAGAACTGGGTCAGCAAGGACGCTGCTCCCTCCCTGCCAAGGTTCTGCATATCTTGTGCAGAGTCTGGGGCTCTTTTCAACCTGGTCCCCTCAACTTCAGTCTGTCAGCCAACCAGGCCTATGCAATCATTTTGTCCAAAGTACTCTGAGACATCAGGATGATGACCGCAAGCATTTTTAGCTTGTTTTTTTGCTTGACATTGGCCAAAAACCAAAGACGGATTTAGATTTTAAGCACCAGGACATTTATAGAAAGAGCTAAGCATTCATTCCATCAACAACAACCACAGAGCAGGAATTCAATGGAATGTAAGAAAATGTTGACTAAGAGGAAGAGAAATATTAGCAAATAAAATATCCCATGACACATATCTCTTAACATAAAAAAGAACTGTATAGACTGGACCTAGCTTTTTATCTCTTTCTCAAGACGTATTGCACAGATATGCAGCAAAGAGCACCCCTTTCTCTCACTGTTCTTCACACGGGAGCTGCACAGGCGCTGCTGCCCTTCCTCCCATGATGGTAGGTAGAACACTGCCCTTTGGTCTCTGAACCACTATGCCTGTCACTGGTGCCGGGCAGCCCCCCCTGCCCCTTCATCCTCTGTGCCCGTCTTCCTTCCTGTGAAACGGATGGACTCTCCCTGTTTAGGCCACATCTTCACTGATGCACACAGCTAATCTCCCAACTCACCTAATCAGATTACCTGAATGTTCCTGAAAGCAATTCTAACCATGATTACTGAATTACTTGATTTTAACAGTCAAAATACTTTTTAAGACCGATATTGCAAAAGTACTTATAAAATCACATTTCCTTTTCAGATTCATAGTTTTGTACTCAAGAATACTCATGACTTTTTGTCAGAAATGCCAGTCCTTGAGATATCCTGCATTCAGATGAGATGCCTCATGCCATGCATGCCGCATTATCCTGGTACCCACTTCCACTTGTAAGAAGCTGTCTAGCTACTCCCTCAACAAAACTGTATCAGTGTTGTGATACCTGATCTTCAGGTCGATTTTTATCTCCTCGTTTCAGGGCACCAGCGACCACCAGGACTGATTTAATAGCACGAAGCCCCCAGTCATAGTGATCCTAGAATAAAATCATGGGTAATTTTTTTTTTCTGAAAAACCATATGAAGAGATAAGATCCTCATTCCAGAAGTAACAGCTGAAAGTTAAAAAAAAGTTCAGAAACACCCACACTATAATAACTTCAGATGTTTTCCTCTTCTCTCCAAAACTGTGAAAATCACATTCCTGTGGTGGCTGTCCTGCTCTTCACTTCCTTGGTCAGCAAATCCTTTTCTCTGTAGCCCTTCCGGGCAGCTTTCGCTCAGGACTCCTCCAGCCTCCCTTTCTCCTTTCCACAAACCACTAACTCAGGAGCTGGACTCTTGCGTGTGGCCGCCTCCTACCACAGCCACACTTCTCCAGTACGAAGGGCTCCAACTTAATTTGGCATCACTAAGTCACCCCATTCCCAAGGGTGGCACTAAATAGAATAAAAACTACATTATTAAAATCCAATTATATACCAAGGCCTCTCTGAGACTTCCACGTTGTCCCTAAAGAAGGTTCTTCTTCCCACAGGCTCTGAGCTCTTGAAGGAAAGGTAGCGGAAGCGATTCTGGACACAGGTGTAAGAGGACTCAGTGGGCTTGGTGAACACGTAAAGACTGCATCATTCCTTTGGCAAAAATGTTCACTGACTTTTCCCACAGATCCTTTCTGGAAGCTCAGAAAGGTACCGATGAACTGTGTTCCTACCTCAGCTTCCTCATGCCGGCCACACACCTCTTCCAGCATCTCTCATTCATGTCATTTCGCTGGGCTTAAGAACGCTGTCCTGCTCTGCTCTACTATCCCTCCTGGCACCTTCCTCTCGGCCTTGACTGCAAGTGTTAGGAGGACCTGCCTCTACGGGGTCCCCGCCTCTTACTAGGTGCGGACCATTAACATGTTATTTTCACTCAATTTCTTTTTATGTAAAATAAGCTTAATACTATCAAACTCATCATCTTATGAAGACTTTTAAACATAATACATGGTATCTGCTCAAAAATGTTCTTTTTTCCCTTAAAAACATGGTGTTAGTTTTATTTGTTTTGTGTCTATTCTCCATCACTTCCAGCAGTAAGCACGTGACTCAGACACAGAGAAAGCTTTCTAAATATTTGCACATACCACTGGGAATAGATATGGTTGCAATTTCATGTTCCCTGGTTCAATTCTTTTTTCTTTTTTTATGTATTTAGTACAGGGTCTCAGTACACAGATCGTACTTGTAATGATCCTCCTGTTCTCAGCCTCCCAAGTGCTGGGATTATAGGCATGTGCCACCAGGCCCAGTCTCAATCACCATCTCAGTGCGCCCCAGGGGTGGGGCCAGCATGGCACATTGGGGACTGAAGTTTAGTCCCTGTGCCTGCCTAAGCAAGCATTTCAGTCTGCCGAGCTATCTGGCCAGCCTATTTTTTTTTCTCTTCTGAAGTTTTTTATTGTAGTGGCCACAAAGCTAAACTTAAAAATACTGATGCTGACACATATATAATTTTTGTGTCACATTAGCAATTTCAGTGAACTGTAGAAATTTATGCCTGGAGAGCAGGGAGTAAGATTGACCCACTTCAGAGTCAAAGGAATTATACTGCAAAAGCTAAAAAAAAGCAAGCTAGTGCATAAAGGGCAGCCAACACACCAGAAAATTTTCACATTTCTCAAGATATTCTTCCAAGAGTCAACCTGGATATTCACCCCGGAGTATCCTTTAGGAATACTACTTTCTCCCACTAGAAAATAATATTCTCACCAAGAAAGGGAAGGAACATAAATCTCCCTTCCTTTAAAATAATAGCATTACTAATAAATAAAACCACAGAGGCCATTTATTAAAAAAACTTGTATGAAATGCACAAAAGATATTAGGGCACTTAAAATGCCTCAAGTTTCAGAAAAATATTAAGGTTCATAGATACAAATTTTCAAGAAAATATAAAATCATTCCTAATGTCTGAGAACAATGTGAATGGTAAATGAGCCAACATCTACATTTCAAAAGCTGTTTGAATGGGCTGTACAAACAAGAAAAAGTCACAAAAGCCCTCACCTGCTTGGATAGGAGCTCCCTGCAGAGCGTGTACAGCGCGATGAACTTCCGGGCCAGCGAGCGCGCATCCATGAACCCTTCAGCCACTAGCATGATCTCACAGATCAGCTTGACGTCAGGGGCCACCATGGCACATGGTCTACGTGTAAATATGAAATTTAATTTAATTTTTTTTCAGAACTGGGGATTGAACTCAGGCCCTTGCACTTGCCAGGCAAGTGCTTATTCCATTGAGCCATCTCCCCAGCCCCGAAATTTAGTTTTAAAATGTGGAAAGGTCACAAACCCAAATTGCTTAAGTCACATGTTAAGTCTGCACCAACACTCTCAGCACTCTGAAGCCAGTCAAAATGACCTCTGCCAATCACACCCAACAAAACGTTCTGTTTCACTAAAACACACCCACGAGGGCCGAGACACCAGGAAAAGGTGGAAAGTTGGAAATGGCAAAAGTCTGATGGAGGGGTTTAAAAACCCTTCTGCAGATGCATTCCGCAAGCTACTGGGTTCTAATGTGCATGCTCAGTGCTGGAGATTTAATAGAGGATCTGCCCTACCCTGAGCTACTTCCCAGCTTCCGGAGTACTTGTGCTGTAAGTTGTCACTGTGGAAGGAGGGACAGCAACGTTCTACGGCGCTACAGGCCAGCCTGTGCGTGCAGCTTAGGCTGTGCTGGTGACGGCTGAAGGGCCAGCTGTCCAGAAAACAGCTTTGCTGATTGCCATGAAATAAATCCTTCTGCCACTGCTGGCCTTAGGCTATCAACCCCCAGCTACACGGGGAGCTGGGACACAGAGGCTCCGCGGCAGTAAGTCACCAGCATATAGACAGTCCCCGGGCATGAGCGTCAGTAACATAAGCAATTATGCAGTCATGGGGCTTGAGAATCAACTATTCTGTGATATAATGTATTAGATAAAATGTTGATATATAATTTAGTATTTACTGTTTGTATTTAATAGCAGCAACACATGTAAAACAAAATTTCACTCAATTAAGTGCAAAAGGAGCAAATAAGCTCGTGATTTTAGACTTTTAAAACTGTACATCCCAATAATATTTATCCACTTATTTTTGTAAATGTAATTATAGTCTATGCACATCTAATTTTAATCCTAAACATTCTGCAGTTTTATTTGATTTAGGTTACTGAATACTACATCTATCTAAGTCAATCTTCTACTGTCTTTTCACATTTGTTACTTTTCATCATAGTAGACAAGGAAAGATAGAGTAAATGAGAGAAAAGGCTAGCATGTTTTCTTATTTTATATCTATATTAATATAGATAACAATTTGGGGCAACACAGCAGCTCGAGTGAGACAGAGAGACAGAGAGACAGAGAGACAGAGAAATTTGTTTGTATGGTATTGGAGATTGAACCCCAGGGCCTTGTGTTTGCTAAGTACACATTTACTACTGAGCCTCACCCCCAGCCTATAGATAACATATGTACTGACCACTTCATGCCATATAAAGTAGTATGCACTGTCCGACGTAATTTTCACAAATCTACGAGATAGCTACAGAGGTAAAGACAGATGTCCCCAGAGATTGTAGCACATTCTCTATGTCACATAGTAAGTGGTAAAATTAGGAAATTCTTAGGGCCAAAGAATGTTCCCTCCACTCACCCAGGTTTTCCTTCAAATTTTGTTGAAATTAGTGATACCCTAACATAAAGGATGCTGTGCTTAATATGATAAATGAACTTTATGAAAATGTCAAAAAAATTCATATTTTAAGACCTAAATAAAATATGCACAATATACTGGGCTACAATTTTCATGCAAAACTGTTCTGTAATCATTACATTCACTTCCAAGATAATTATTTTTTATCTAGGATTTTTTTTTCAAGAAACATAAGACACTATAAGATAAGTATAATAAGAGAAATCTATCATTATGAGGCAAGCAAAATATGCAATGCAGGATATTAGAGTACATGGTTAACTACTAAGGAAAAGAATTATTTAAATGCTTATTTCACATTAACTACCCAAGCAAGTTCTCATCGTACAAGTTACATTTTAAAAGGAACACCATAAAATTAAAAGAAAAAAAAATATGGTCAAATATCTTGACAGATAAAAAATTTTTAAGTTAAAATTTGTTTTTAAAACACTAAAGACCACAGAGGTTCTTACAATATATAAAAAGTAGGATACTATTTTGAAGGCATACAAAGTAGTTAAAGAAATATATTATTAATCATAAAAAACTCCTAAAAATTAAAAGCGGTAAGTCTTTGTCATCTCCCTAGATAAAAAAAAAGAGATGATACAAATTACCTATGTCAGACATGGAACTCATGACATCACTATAGATAATAAAAGAATATCATAAATGAACATATGCAAATATATTTAATATGATGCCTAGCTTAAATAAGTTCCATAAAAGATGTACATTATCAAAACTAATTCAAAAAGAAATTTACTACCTCAATGACTCTGAAGTATTAAAGAAATTGAACTCATTAAAGGAATTGAACTCATTATTTACAAGAGTCCCATGAAGAAAAATCTAGGCCCAAATGGATTCACTCTTAATTCATCAGATACTTAATACAAACAAATAATAGCAATCTTACTGAAAGTCCTAAGGAAATAGAGAATACTTGGCAATTAATCTCATGATGTTAACATTAATGCCAAGCTAGGCAAAGATGTCAAGAAAGGACAATACAGACCAATATCCTTCATAGCACAGACTGAAGAAAAGCCTTAACAGAGCAACATCATATTGAATTCAGCAATCCATGTAACCAACAATGCTTCCTGACCAAGTAGGGTTTGGTCCAAGGATACAACATCAAAGAAATGTTTAGTGTTTGAAAAATTCCATCAATATAGTTCAGCATATTAGCAAATAAAGGAAAAATATGGAAGTCATAAAACAACAAAACATGTAGAAGAAAATATGTTTGAAAACTTTTCCAAGTTTGGGCTAGACAAATTTTCTTGACTAGCATATAAAAAAATCAAAACAAGGGCTGCGGACATAGTTCAGTAGAAGAATACGTGCAGGCATTGAAGAGCCCATGGGTTCAATCCCTTAGACTGAGAAAACTGTTATTTCATCAAATTTAAAACCTCTAGTGCTGGCCAGATAGCTCAGCGGACTAAAGCGCCTGCTTAGGCAGAGCGCAGGGACGGGGTTCGATCCCGGCCTGCAATGCTGTCTCCACCCCCGGAGTGTGCTGAGACAGGTACTGAGACTGGGCTTGGCAGCATATACTTGTAATCCTAGCATGTGGGAGGCTGAAAACAGGAGGATCAATAAGAGCCTCATCTGTGTAGTGAGGCCCTGTAGATGCTGAACTAACTACTTGAAAAAAAAAAAAATCTCTGTCTTTGATGGCTACCTTTAGAATAGAGGGAATAGCCACAAAAGTAACAGAAAAAATTTTGAGTGTGTACTCAATAAATTATATGTAGAATACCTCATTTCATACAAGATGCACAAATGACCAGTAAGTACACACACATACACACACACACACACACACACACACACACACAAATGTTCAGCATCATCAGTGTTCATGGAAAGGCAAACTAAACTCACAATGATTCATTGCCCCCTATATATGAGCTTAGCTAAAAGACTGACAATGTCAGGTTTTGACGAGAATATAAATTTTAGAGTTCTCATACATTAACAGTGAGGTTGTAAGAGAGTATATTTTGGCAACAAGATTATAAAATCCTGTAAGTAAAACATGCTCATGCATTTCCCATATGAGCCAGCAATTCCATTCTTAGATATTCTCCTAAAGGAAATGAAAACATGTGTTCATGTAAAGATTTACATGAATGTTCATAGTTGCTGTATTCATAGTAGACTCAAAATGGAAGCTGCAAATGTCCATCAACTGGTAAAACAAATCAACAAACAGAGAAATGTATATACAACAGAATACAAATCAGTCACAAAATAGTGACAGACTATGGATAAGCTCAACAACTTGGATGAATCTCAGACTCAATGTTAAAGATGCCAGATACAACTGAATATGTAACTGTCTGGGTTCATGTACATGGACTCTAAAAAAAAAAAATCTATAATCACAGAGAGTAAACCTGGAATAAAGGCACCAAGCTCAGAGGCACAAGAGAACTACTTGTGGCTTGGAGGCGTCGCTGTACTGTGACTGGCATCCACCTCACCAGCTGCACACTCAAAGGGGAGAGTGTCGCTACCTTTAACTGTGTCTGAACGCAGCGATGGGAAAGGCAAGTTAACAGCAACTGGTGCCCCATACACCTTGGCAGGTTCTCTTAGAGAATGTGGCTAAGGTTATGCCCTCAGAGAGCATTTTTGGAAAGCAGGTCATCAGGTATCATAGTATATAATCATCATATAGTATATAATCAACAGGTATTATACTCATCACCTAGTAATTCTACATTTAGGAATTAATTTTAGAGGAATAATCAGAAACAAGAATAAGTTTTCATGTGAATGGATATTTAGGCTTGCCACCTTATAATCATAAAGAACTAAAAGGAAGGAAACAGACTGTACCTGTAGGACAATAGGGGTGGTTAAGAAAATACTGATGAGCAATGAGGACAACTATTTTGGAGGTCTCTAAGATAAAATTTCCAAAGAATTTCTGGCAGTATAATAAAATATGTCAAAATATTAAATGAAGAGAACTAAGTAGATATTTTGACTACTGTAACATCTAACAGCATAAAACAAATTACAGCAGGCTAGAAAATACAATAATTTCTGATGGTGATGCTTTTTAAATTTTCCCCAAATATTTCCTAATTTTGAAATATGCTTAACATAAAACACTGTAACATAATAGCTAATATTTAAAATTTGGATTTACCATATACTGTAACTTTTAAATACTGATGGCATGTTCTGGTTTTATAATTCACAAAGGTTAATTTATCCTTTTTATGAAGGGATCCAAAAGAAACGAATTTTCCATAGGAACCCTCGGTAAAGACAAATCAGTTAACAGTGCAGACCAACAACGTTAGGTGGCATAAGCGCACCAGATGCTAAGTTGCAAAGCAAAACACTTGCCTGAAAAGAGCTTTGAGATTTTCTGGCAATTCAGTTCGACCGGCATATCCTGGGTTCATAGTAATAAATATTCCAACTGATGGCTTCAGTGTGATAGCTTCTCCAAGAAATACAAATCTACCATAGAAAGAATGCTGATGGAATTAAACATGTTCATTGAATATGAATGCACATTGACAAATGCAAACCACTGCAAAATGCAAATTATTATTAGGAAGCTGTTTATTCTGTGTCATTTTCTTTAAAATTCATAAGCATCCATATTTTGCAGCAGACTTATTAAAAATATCCTCCATCACTGCAGAGGAATTACAAGAAGTATTTCTGCAGAGCCACTGTATCTTAAAATACACAAATGAGGGCTTGCCCACTGTAACACTTAGTGAAATGGGAGGGCATTTTTGCTTTCAATGTAGGCAAAAAAAACCCTCCTTGAGTGGGACACCATGCAGGTAGAGAATGTTCACGTCACAAGGAGAAGGGCACACCCTCTTCAATCTTCATCTATTTGCTCACCTGTCTTTCCTCCCTTCTGTTTATTCAGTAAATATCTACTGAATACTGCTGAGAGATAGAATAGCATGGTGGTTAGGAAGCTACCCCTGGAGCCAGGCTGAATGTTCAGAGTCCACCTATATCATTTTAGGCATGTTAATTATCTTGTATCTTAATTCTCTCATCTAATCAAAAGGGATATTACCCATCTTATTGGATTGCATGAGGATTTCAAAGAGAATATAAATATAAAAGGCTAAGAGCACAATGACCATATATGGCAAACATAACAGATACTAGTGAGGACTACTGCTATATGATCACCTCAAAGTATGGGAGAAGCAATGATTTTTACCAAAATTTGCAAGGGCCCAACAAGGTTGCTGATGCCAGGAGTGACAGAATGGTACGAGGCTGCAGGAGCCACACTGACGGACAAGTCCGACCAAACTTCAGGATGGGGTACACTAGATCAGACAAACTCACACAGTGAAGGAGCTGAACTTGCATCATAGAACAAGGAGGGAAAGATATGGAGGAAAAAAATCCAGCATTTTTAGGACTGAGTGTCTCAGACACTGAATAACTTAGAATTGATAGATTTACCTATTGAAGATAAGAGAAATTTTCATCTCCCAGATTTCAAAGGCTGCTCAGAGAGTGGACAATGACCATTTCCCATCATACATAGCAGAAGAATGACTAGTCAAAGATATGGATCTCCCAAGGGTGTAGCCAGTGGGATGCGGAAAGGCTGTCAAGTTGAGGCCTCTCTAGTGGAGAGGGGATTTAATCAACTTGTGGAATCAGGAGCAAGCTTGGCCACCGGGATGGTGCCAGCGTAAGGGTGAAGAGACATAATTCAGACATGGAGCTGGAGCCAGAGGGTATTAAGAAGTATGGCTGGGAAGCTTTGAAATGTGTTGCATGGGTCACTTACATAAATCTCTGTAACAAAGGATGGCTGAAATGTTATCTGGGTTGTATTAAGTAGTGAAATCTTGGCCAAAAGTTAAATAAAATATGGCTTGAGATCAAAGAGAAAATTATGGAATTCCTCTAATGTGTCACTAAATTAGGGATGTGTAAGGAAACAGACATCCAGATACAAGAAAGTGGCACCTCAAGTCCGTTTGATGGTAAGATAGGTATCCACTGACAAGCTGGAAACTTCTAGAATGGGCTCCCAGCTCCCAGCGGCAAGATAATCCCTTCACCAACTGGGAAACAAAATGTTCCAACACACAGGACTGCTAGCTGAAAATACTATAAAATAAAACCTGAGAGGAATACATAAGCCAGAGAAATGAGGTTGTATTTGTATAAAATAAAATATAAAATATTTGTATAAGGGTACACAGAGAACCAGCATTGTCCTCTGTACTATAATGTTTGTTTCTTAAATCAAGCCATCAAGTTGTAAGTGTCAGCGATGTTTGCCTTCTGGCATAGCAAGTTAATGGGTGAGATTTCAGATACATTTGGAAAGTTTTTGCCCAAGTTAGTAGAAGAACAAGAAGCTATCACCTGCTGGGAAGGGACAGCTAGTAAGACAGGTACTTGTGGAAAGACTGGGATTTCGATTAAATAGAGGAGGATTAGGAGACACCATGTGGAGTCTTCGGGAGTATGAAAGGTCTTTTTTAGTAAACCTAGAGACAGGGCACAGGATTCCTGGGTGTCTGGGGCTGCTCAGGATGGAGGTCAGTTCTGAAAGCTGTGGCAGTGGATGAAGTCACCAAGGGAGTAAATGCAGATAGAAAAAAAAAGTCCTGAGACTAAGGCCCATGACATCGGATGAGTAGCCCAGTAGGTAAAAACAACAAAAAAGAGTAGCTAACACGGATAGGTGCCTCATTCCATGTAACTATTGCAGCCATCTACAAAGCTCTTGCCCCACTTTATGAAAAGAAAATAGGAAAAAAAAAAAGCAGTGGTGGCAGGGGGTGATATCCTGCAACTCATGTGAAGGAAGCATGTCACACGGTAGAGAATGACTGTCGGTGTCAGGTGCTACCAGGAGATTCAAAAGACAGACAGAACTGATCCCTGGATTTAGCATCCCTCAAGTTGCCCACTGTTTAAGTAATGTGATACTGATATACCTTGAGTGTACTTGACATTTGAAGGTACTGATAAAAAGGAAGATGGCCAAAGGAAAATTTCAAAATCAACTATTGTCTTACCCATTTCATGAAAGAGAAGGCAAGAGACTGGGAAGGTGAGTTCTGTGCATTATTCTGTGATCCTAATTGGAACAAAAGAGCCACAGAAAACTTGCCTCTTTTTCCCATTTCTGATGGCATCATGGATCATCTTCACCTGCACAGCCACCACGGACAGAACCTCCACAGCAATGCGGTTGAACTCGTCAAAGCAGCCCCATGCACCCGTCTGTGCCAGGCCTTTGTAGATATTTCCTATGGACTGAACAATAGGAGTATTATGAGGTTCAGAGAAGGATGTCTTTGATATTTACAAGGAGAGTGCCCCTCACCTGAAAACCCAAACTGCTCCAAAACAAATCTAAAACTTTGAGTGCCAACATGATGCCAAAAGTAGAAAATTCCACACCATGAAACTTGGCAAATTATTAAACCTGTTACATAAGATTAAGCTCATGGCTGGGGGGATACTTCAGTGCTCTAAGTGCCTGCCTGGCAAGTGCCAAGACCCGTACCACATGCCATGCCAACCCCGGAGCCCTAGGAGCTCCGTGCCAGCCACTGAAATTGTGTAAGGTGGCACATACATGTAATCCCAGTGCCGGGAAGGCTGAGACAGGAGGAGTCCAAGCACATAGCAAGACTCTGTATCAAATAAATAAATAAAATATTATGTTCAGATGATGTGTATAAATAAATTTTGTTTAGAATTGGGTGCCCTCTCGAAGTGTCTTATTAAGTATATGCAAATATTTCAAAATAGAAACCTGACCTAGAAACATTTTTGGCCCAAGTACTTCAGTAAGGGACACTTAGACTCCACCCACACGGGAGTAATGTTAGCATGTATCATTTTATACATCATTTAATAACTTACTTTGTAGTCCATTTGCTCTGAACAGTTGAACACATAAACCATCATGCCAAGTGCGCGGCCAAGATCCTTGGTAGTTTCTGTCTTCCCTGTACCAGCCGGGCCAGCTGGAGCCCCACTCATGGTCAGATGAAGTGACTGGGTTAAAGTAATATAACACCTTTGTGTAACAGAAGAGAGAAGCATTACAGTCTAACATGAAATCTCCATGCAGTATTAGCAGCAAATGATTTTCTAAAGTAAAAGCATAGGAAGCCAAGGGCTAGCATGTGGTCACTGGGCAAAACACTGATGTACTCCTCATGTGTTCATAGCAACAGGCCAGATTATTTTATATCAATTTTAATTTTAGGTTGTCCATTTATAGCTACTCAGAATAAAGCATTGTGTTGTTTATTGTTCTCATTTCCTAAGAGCTATGCATTTGAATACAAATACACTTCATTTGCAATGTAATTCAATTTCTAATATTTCTAGGTAGAGATATTATTAATATGGTAGACAACCTCTCAGGCTAGTGTTTATTAAAGAAAAATAGAAATCTTGGATGAGTGAATGAATTAAACATTGACTGCTTTCAATTGCTACCTAATAAATACATTAAGAGCTGAGTAGGTAAACATAAATACGTAGTATGCAAATATACACCACTTTAATGTATAAGACAAAAATGCAGTGGTATAATTTATCCTATCAAAACAGTTTAAGCATTCATTTTGAACATGTTGCTTGCATGCGTAAAGACTAACGCAATACCTATTTTTGCAAGAAGAGTCAAAGGATCCAGCACTGAGAAAAGTATGCAAAGACAGCATTCATAAAAGAAGGAAAGACTAATGGATGGCAAGGCCTGAAAGTGCCTGGTGTTCATTTGGGGTTTCTTCAGGTTTATACATTAGTTTTGCCTTAGCATAGGCAGTGGGTCTCCTGGGAAGACATGCACGGACATCAGTGCACCATAGACTAATGCTGCTTTGTAAATCTTCTCCTCAGTTTTCTCCTCCATACAATGAGGCTTAAGGGAAAAATATATGAAAAAAGCCAAAGGTAAGCCTCTTTAAAAATTCACATATGCATAAAACATGCATAAATTCAAAGGTATGGGTGTTTAAGTCCATTTTATAATGAGACTGAGTGGAAAGACTCCTAGGCAAGAAATTAGAGCACTTTGTGCACATGAATTATCTATCCCCTTGTAGTTTCAAGTTTGGGCCTGATATATGGGCACGTATATCTGCATTTCCCACCTGAATTCTATTAGGAACTGGTGAATGGACCAAGCTCCAACCAACCTTGCACACATAGAAAGGGTCCTCTTAGGACACTCACTTCAGGATACTTTACCCAGCTCCACTCACCCTTTGTTCGCTGCCCAAAACAATGTGAAAGCAATCTTTAGCACATCTGATCCCTGTCAGTAAATGGGAGACATCTGCTTCCATGTTATCTAAGCCATTGTGTCCTGAGCTCTCTCCACAAGAGCTGAGCCTACATCCTTTTAGTCATGCCGGTGTCCAGCACAGGTCTGCCAGGGCCAGCCTGGTGACCTAAGGCTCTGTATCTGTCCACAGGTCTACCCTGCCTATCCCACAGAGACAGCGAGCATCCAATGCGATGCAAAGTAGGTATTTAAAAGCATCATTACATTAATGCAAACAACTCATAAATAGTCCAAAGGATGAAATGGAAAGAAAATGCACATAACATCTCATCCATACTATCAGAATGCTTGTCTTAATTTCCAAATAAAACACACAATGGCTTTAAAATTTTAACCAGCAAGCAATCAATCTTCACATACTGATTGATAAACATTAAAAACATCCCTTTCTCTCACATTCTGAGCTTCACCTAACTCTGTTCTATTCCCAATGGTGGTGTAGCCTCCTAACATTTCCAGTCCTGACCGTTCTCAGGTGATTATGCCAAACTACACGTATCAATCCTTCACACTGAAAGAACTACATAAATAATGAAGACAATGAACAGCTTTAGAGACACATTAAAAAGAACAAATCATACAATTATAACAGCTGTACAGGGCAGGCCAAATAGCTCAGTGGATTAGAGCACCTGCAAGCAGGCGCAGGGGCTGGGGGTTCAAGCCCAGGCCTGCTGTGCTGGCCCTGCCCCTGGGGTATGCTGAGACAGCAGTTGAGACTGGGTGTGGTGGCGTGCGCCTGTAATCCCAGCTCTTGGGAGGCTGTAAAGAGGCGGCTCACTACGAGTCTGATGTACTAGTGAGACCCTGAACATCCTGTAGACCTTTCGTAAAATACAAAAGAAAAAAAAAAGCTGTACAGTACAGAAAGGATGAAGTCATGAGCAGATTAGTATGTGAATAAACAGTGACAAAGCTTGTGAGAGAATTACACCAATGTCTCCAGACTACCACAACCACCAGCTGTGCTCTGGTGACAAGACCAATGGAGGGCATTCCTGTGAGCTCAAGGTATGAGTTCCATTTCAGAAATACTGAAACGTTAATGTGCTTTCTCCCACGACGAAAGTCAACAGAGGCTAAAATACTAATAAAGAAACTCACCTCCATGAGACCATATTCCAACCTTTCCAACATTCTGACAATGTACATATTTATTCAAAATCAAGGGACAATGAGCTTTATGTTCATTTTGAAGAGAAAAAAATATAAACAATGATACTGAATTTCAAAAGAAGGTAAGAGATTAACAATGGTTAATCTATTAAGTATTATCTTCAAAGTAGTTGCTCAGATTAGAAGATACAGACATGAAAAATTAAACAATATAGGCATAAACTGTTCTTTTTAATGAACTAAGAAATTAGTAGTATAACTATCTCAGCTATCTTGTATGTACACACACACACACACACACACACACACACACACATTTTCATTTCCCTCCCTTCTTTCCTTTTCCTGCATCCCAGTTGTTTTTTCCTTTTGAACAGTTTGTTCCTTTTTTCACAGTATCTATTGTATGTTTTGGGTCTTATTTACTTTAGTTTCTTATACTAGGGAGACAATAAGATACTTACACTTGTGAGTCTGATTTAGACAGTGAACTCTTAACAGCACCCTCTTGCTCCCTTGCTCTCTTGGAGTCCAAAGGGTTTCTTTCTACCTTTTGATGAGTCAAGCTTCTCCCCACCTTGGAAGCTCTGGTGCTTGCTTTTGCTTGTACCATTCTGCCCTACCCAGGGCCTGTGCATAGCTGTCCTGCATTATTCATTTAGTTCTAAGCTCAAAGGTTTCCTTCCTAGGTTATCCAGTTGAGTATCCCAAACTACTCCAAAACTTGAATCCCTTGAGTGGTAACAATGTCCAAATAATTTCAGATTTTAAAGCATTTCAGATTAGGGATGATTAATCAGAGACGTCTACAAATGTCCTCCCATCCCTATCCTCCAGAAAAAAAACCCCAAAATTTAAAAATTTAACCTGGTCCCAAGCCATAAGGGAAGGGATCCTCAAACTAAAGTAGATTCCCCATCTGTCAAAGCACTTTTAAGACATCACTCTATTTTCATAGCATGTGTTACTACCCAAAATACTTTACTCTGTATTCTTCTTAATCCTCAGATACCCATACATTAAATTCAACTTTAAAGTAATCCCACTGGTAGCAAAGGACCTTGTCTGCTTAATAGCACAGCATTTTATAAGTATTTTTTGAATCATTTAATGCATCTTAGGTTCTTGCTCTTCCCTTTTCAGTGTATGTAATTCTTAAAAAATAAATCTGAACATGCAATTCCTATTGAGTTTTTACCTATGGAGAGAGAATGGAGTGGGGAGTATGGTGACAGGGTCTGGTGACAAGAATGTTATCATAGATGAAAGAGAGGTTGGTGTTCAAACAGGCTACCTTGAAGCATATTAATCTCATGATTTCACCATTCACATATTAGACCTTCTATAATTTTGTTTCTCTAATTCAGTTTTAAGGTATCTCTAAATACATGCTATCTTAGATAATTAGTTGATTGTGTTAGTTGATACACTGTGTCAACTTGGCTGACTCAGCT
>NDGN011442859.1:0-17902 GCA_002564285.1 Tympanoctomys barrerae
AAAAAAAAAAAAAAAAAAAAAAATCAAACAGTTAAAACTCTAACTTGTATAAGATTTGATTTCTATTTTGATAAATTATTTTCTCATACTGACTTACAGTGTAATAGGAAAAGTAATGATTCCATGCAACCAAAATTTTCCATTCTGAAATATTTCTCTAGGACATATGAGCCGCTGAAACCTAAAACATAAGTTAGAAGTAGTACAAAGCTTGAAGTGAATCAACCAATGAAGGAGAAAATGGATAGACGTAAAAGAATAGAACTAGGGCTGAAATAAAAAGAAGCACACCTACAGGCGGGACACCCAATCATAGGCCTGGGAGAGAGAAAAAATTAAATTCTTCCTGGTGAACTAATAATCTTTGGACAGAGACGGGAGAATTATTCAACTGCCCAAGGCTGCAAGACCTGCATTCTATTCTATAGTCTGAGCACAAGCAGACACCAATGAAGAACAGGGAAGAAAAGACAAGAAAGAAAAAAAGAAAGTTGGAAAACTCCAGCTTAGCCCACGACCCAGTCCAGTGGCTACCTGTCTTGAAACAATAGTACAGATGGAAATGCAGATTTTGCACCCAGGAGCACCAGTGTTGGAGTGGATAATGTTGTGCTAAATGCATCCTTCTTATCAGAAAAGCAGCTACTAACCGCAGCAGTGACTAGGAACATGGGGCACATGGTATCATGGGAGAAATAGTAGATTTATTAATAGTAGATGCTGACGCAGCACTTCCTAGATATATGCAATTCTGAGAATCCAGGCATAGTCAGTTCCTCAGTTTACCCTTTTAATCTCCTTTCTCTTGACAAGCTGAAACATCCCAGCCGGACCACCTGTGTAACATAAAAGAGGCACAAGTTGATAATGCAGCACGAAGACGCAAAGGTGATGATGACAGACTTTGAAGTCTGGCGGCAGTTCTCCACATTAATATGCACAGGACGACTGCGGATCTTGCTATGATGCAGACTTTGATTCAGTAGGTCTGGGGCTGGACGTTCTGCATTTCTAATAAATTTGCAGGTGACCTCACTGTTACTAGTCCATGGACTACACTGAATAATGATGAATTAGAAAACAGAAACAGCTCCTAGAAATAAAAGTAAAAATGTCTTGGGAGTAGATATGTAGTCATACAAAAACAACATTAATTATATTGTTAAAATAAATGAAAACCACAATCAAACAACAATTTGGTACATTGTAGTTCTGATCACCATGCCCTTAACAATGCCTATTAGTATGAAAGGCCTAAAACTCTTCCAATACAACATTCATCCAGTAAAAATGTCTGTTTACATAAATCCACAAAGTACATTGTAATTGAATAGGACATTTCTCTATTCAAATTATTTTAATGACTGCCAAAGCTTTAGAGAATTACATTAAATTTTATAATTTCTCACAAATATTGTATTTTAATTCTAATCACAAATATTATATACCCTAGGTAGGTTTGTGAGTTGTTAGGAATGTAAATTACAACCTAACCTAAAAACATTTCAAAGCAAAGGTTGTTGTTTCCATTAACCTTCAAGGTAACTTAGTATGACACGAGATCAACCTAATGCCCAGGGAAGACATCAGAAGGAGGGAGCATGAGATGGAATTTGATGATGCCCAGCAGCAGCCAAATGGGCGGCACGGCAAGGGCACTGTTTGAAAAAGAGTGAAGAAATGTGACTCAAAAGTAAAAAACATCAGGTGTCTGTGGCCTCCACACATTAATCAAAAGATAATCCCACATATATATGGATGAAATGCTGCTTCAGAATATTTTGCACAGCCTGAAATAGCACAAACACTGACATGCAAGAGCTGCTGTCAGACACAGAAAAACACCCACATTCTCATAAAGACCTGTATGCGGCATGGCCCTTGGATGATGTCTGGGACCTTGGATTCTAGGAAGACAGTTTCTTGGCATTCCTGGAACTGAAATGAGTCACCTACTGCACTGAAATCTGTAAATACCATGTAGTTGATGCTGAACCCTGGGAGTCAGGAAATTCCGCATCATTTGTGCTCTTGGGATCAGACCTCAATAACTCACTGAACACCAAAGTCTTTTATGACCTGAGTCTGGTAGGTAATATGTCACATATATGATCACAAATCCAAACTGGGGAATTATTTTAATTGTATTTGAGTCTAATACAAACAGGGCCTTTGTACTAAGCAATACACCCAGGCCTTGTTTGTTTAATTGTGAAACAGGGTCTCACTAAGTCACTTAGCTACCCAGAATAGGCCTAAACTTGCAATCTGAGATCCTCCTGTCTCAGCTTTCCAGAGTGCTGAAATTAGAGCCATACTCCACAATGGCCAGTGGAGAAATACTCTTTACAAGTTCCCATCTAATTTCCTCTGGACTTCTCTCCCATGGACCTTTTCTTCTTGTTTCGGTTCTTAGTATATTTCCTGTAAAAAAAGAAAGAAAAAAATCAAAGCTACATAACTGTATAGTGAGTTCTACCAACTATCCTATAAAATTGCCAAACTAGGAAGCTTTATATCACAATAACAAAGGCTTAGATAATCAAGCTTAAAACTGTAACACTTATTTTGCCTCAACGTCTTCGATTTCAGTCCATAATGAGTTACCACCACTGCCTTAGGCCTGTGTTGACAGGAGTGCGTAGCAAAATAGCAATTTTCACTTCATGGAGGGAAAGCAAAAAGAGGAGAATCTAGAGGAGGTGATCTTGAATATCACCTGCACCCAGTGACCTGAACAACCCTCACCAGGCCCCAGTTCTTAATGGCTCCTCTCTTTTCCAATAGTGTCACCAACTGGGGCTAAATTCATGGCATTTGCAGACCCTTCCAGAGCCAAACTGTGTCTCCCAGGAAAATCTCATGGACTCTTAAGAATGTATCTCCAGTCATAAGGCATAAAATAGCTATAGAGAAAAGTCACACCCATCTGTTTGCTTTGGGCATATATCCTTCAGCTTCCCAGCTTGCTAGCGCTAACTTACCTTTAATGCAATCAGAAGTTTTTGACAATCTCCATTTTTTTTATTATATAGCTCTGCTCTATTTTCAAAGTGCAGACCAGTCATATCTTCCTTGTGTTCACCTATCCCAGCCTTTTAGCTTTCATTTTCCCACCAGAAGATGTTTTTTCCCATAACCACCTCTAGCATGAGTGAACTTACACTTACCCCCTTCCCATCTGACACCATAGTTCTCTCTTCTAATTCACTAAAATCTCCTTCTCTAAATGTCATTTAGTTGAGATTTTTTTCACTACCCATTTCTTCTATCTTCATTGCTTACTAAAATACCCAATTTTTTTTCTTCTTTAGATAAATCCTTATTAGACACATATTACTTGCTAATCGGATAAAGGCTAACATCTGAACATGACCTAGAAAGTCTTTAATTGCTTGACCTTTGCCTAACATTCCAGTTTGGGCTTTTATCTCCTTCTCTGAGTTCCAAATGTATTGGCCTTCTCTTATTCCAGAGGAACTAAAAGCAGACAGAGTCTGTTTTTTCTTGGCATTTAATAAATAATTCCTGCAGTATATTAAGTACTAAGTATTTTTAATAAATCAGTTCATGAATGAATGTTATTCCTATGCTAGATAGCATTTCAAATTAAAGGTAAAATAAGTAAATATATGCAACTGAAATACAATTTGGACAGTATATATAAGTGAAAATAGAAGAAAAATAAAGTTACGGTTTCAAAGGTGATCAGTGGAGGACAATGGTTTAAGTTAAAAGGTCCCTATGGAGGCTGAGGCAGGAGGACTCTTATGAGTTTGGGGCCAGCCTGGGCTACACAGCATGTGCAAGGCCAGCCTAAACTACAAACCATCTCCAGCCTAAATTCAAGCATCTTCTCAAAATTTCTATTCCATTCTTCATCCTACTCCTTTGAAATTTTTCCATAAAGTTCACAAAACCAGATTATTTTTAAATGTAGTACAGGGTCTACAGGGTCTCTCTACACACATCAGACTTGTTGTGATCCTCTTGTTTCCAGCCTCCCAGGTGCTGGGATTATAGGTGCATGCCACCGTGCCCAGTCTCAATCACCATCCCAGGGTGCCCCAGGGGCAGGACCGGCAAGGCACATCAAGGCTGGAACTCCGGTCCTTGTGTGGGCCTAAGCAGGTGCTTTAATCTACTGAGCTATCTGGCCAGCCCTACAAAAACAGATACTAATAAATCATGATGCAAATGGTACCTCTGACTACAAAAAGGAGCAGCTTTGAGAGGCATGAAATGCTTGCGCACCTGTGTTGAGTGGGTAGCAACGAAAGCAGCGCAGCAGGGTTCTGCGGCCTGCACTGTCACGCACTCATCTCTGCAAGCACCGCATTCCGTTCATAAGGAGGAGAGCAACTAGAGCAGAATTTACGGCTCGCTTAAGGTTTATCGCACTATTACAGGTCCTGTGCTCCAAAGTAGTTCATATGGAAGGAAAATGGCAATTCTCCAATGCAACTGACAACTCCAACATAAACCACATTTCTATGAGGATGGATAAGGTGTAACATAATCTAAAGGAAATGCAGCAAACAAGGCCAAGCCATCAGGTACATAGCAAGACTTGACTGGGTGAATCGTAGATTAAGGCCTGATTAGTCTGGACCATGGTAGTGGGCCACGGGATTCCAAAGTAGCAGATGTCTTTGCACTCAATGAATCCAGCTTTCTGCCCCTACATGGTGAGTGCATCTTCATTTCAACCAGGAAAACCTAAAGAGTGGAGAGTATTTTTTAAATCCTAGGGCTTGACAGCAAGTTAGGTGACAACTTTGAGGACTCCTTTTGAACTTCTCTTTTCTCTCAGGAGAAAAGCTAAAGCTAAAGGTAGCCAGGTGAACAGTGCATACCCATAATCCCAGCAATCGGGAGGCTGAGGCAGGAAGATCACTGGGGGATTCAAGGTAATCCCAGACTACAAACTGAGTTCAAGTCCAGCCTGAACTACATAATGAAACCCTGTTTAAAAAAAAGACCAAGAACTCCCATAAAGTATCGGTATAGTTACACAGGCCTGAGTCCTGTGAGTATGTAATAAATAAATTGCAGTCACCATTTACTGATTACTAAGTACTAGGCTCACTGGCTACTTTCTTATAGCTATGTTAAGCAAACGTAAGGAAGCACACGTAGGGGTCCTAGCAGCCTCGCTATATTTCAGGGAACAGAAAGAGATAAAATCACAAGGTTATATAGTTTAAACTGAAGAAGAAGGAAACACTGTCTTTCCTGATTGTACAATATCAACTGCATAATCATTAAAGAACCTGGGCAAGCAAACGATGTGGTTGAAGTAGTACATCAGCGCTAAGGTTAGAAAGACACGTAGCGATATTGAGAAAGAATAATGACAGGATTTACTTGGAGGGCAAGGAGCGTGAAGACGGCAAGTCAAAGGAAACGTTTCAAGACTAAATGAACTAAGACATCGTTGCTTTGTGCTGTGGTACAATAACTATTGCCAGAATAGCCTGCTCTCTGCTAAGCTGCCACAAAAGTAGAAAAGAGGCACATGAAATTAAACATGACAAATTTTAGAAAGGGGTGGGGACAGATCTTGGTTCAATCCCCAGTACCACAAATGAAAGAAAAAAAAAAAAAGAAGAAGTTTGTCAGAAAGTACAATTTGGGGTCAGTGAAATAGCTCAGCAGACTAAGCACCTTAGGCAAGTACAGGGACCGCGGTTCAATCCCCGGCACCCCTTGCTGCGCCGGCCCCAGCCCCAGGGCAGGCTGAGCCAGCCAAGCAGTCCAGGCGCGGCGGTGCACACCTGTAATCCCAGCACTGGGGTGGCTGAAATCAGGAGGATCACTGTGAGCCCGAGCTGCAGAGTGAGACCTTGTACCAAATACATAACAGGAAAAAAAAGTAGGGTCTTCTTTTTGGCATGTTCTCACAACTCTTAAAACTGAGTCCTGAAAGACATGCAGGAGAGTTTAGAGCTTAGTTCTACTAGCATGGAAATACCTGGGAAAAGCCTCAGCCTTCCATAAATCTGCAGTAACAGCACATGAAAGGCAGCCTGCACACGTTGAAAATGCTCACTCATTCAGCTGCCTCATACAGAAAAACAATATCTTTCTTTAACGTACCATTCATAATATCAAGGATGAATTTAAAAAACACTATAGGGGTAGAGAAAGAAGAAAATATGAGCATCAAGCCAAGAGGGGGAAAATTAATAAAGAGGAATTAAATATGTGGTTGTCCAGGTGTTAAGTTTAGTGCTCAAAGATTTTAAAGAGTTGTTAAAGTTAAGTTCAGAGAATTTAAGGAAAATATGACCTTAACAAAGGGGAGTATAAGGACTCTCAGCAGAGAAAAATAATTTCAAATACCCAAAAGATACTAAATAATTAAAAATTATAATAATTTGAATTTAAAAATTCACCAGATGGGCTTAGCAATCAGAGGAAATAACAGTCAGTAAAGTTCAAGATAGACCAGTATAGATGGTCCTATCTGAAGAACACAGCAAAAACAGAATAAAAGGTAAAAACAGGTGAGTGAATTAGATATGAAAGTTGTAAATACTGGCAGAAACAATAACACAAGGAGTAGCGAATATTTTTTTTAAATGTTAATTGTGGTTAGAAGAAGGATAAAGATCCCTACAATTATACTGGAAAGACACAGATGCCAAGATATTGATCAAAGGTGGGAGAGAAAATGTTAAAGGCCCTCTATACGAAGGAGATTCTTCAAACCATATGACAAGATGAGTTTCCAAAGAGATAAAAGAAAACAAGAGGGGGAAGTAGGACCCTTAGGAAATTCATCTAATAAAAACATCTAAAGGGAGATGAAAGGATCAAAGAAATAAGAGGCAAAGCAGGTAAAAATATAACATCACATAAGCTAAAGGCAGAACATCAGAAACAGAAAGCTCTTGACAATGTCAGGAAAAAAGAATGTGACTAATAATGAAAGTTAGGATTGCGTTTTAGAATAAAGAAGCCATTGACAATATCTGAAGGAAAGGGGTGAAAAGCAAGAAAATTATTTTAATAGGGTGACATGATAAGGCAGTACAAAATGAACACAAAACCTAAGAGAATCTATAGATGTACGTCTCCTTGATGCCTAAGGAGTTCAAGCGGAAGGTTGAAAATCTGTGCATTTATTGTTTATAAAAGATACTGGGACTGTCAAATGATTAAAAAGAGAAAGGATTTCAGAAAGTAATCAGATATTTAAAGAAATTATTAGGGGAAAAAAAACTTACCAAGTTAGAAGTGACAGGATGACTGAAAGTATAACCAGGGGCAGCAATGAGTTTTGTAGAAAAAAACAAACACTTAAGTTGTGAAGAAAGACAATTGATCTGCAAAGAAAAATCAGAGATGAATAAAATGATTCCTAAGTAAGAAAGGAAACAAGATGATATTATAAGACATGACTTTGTAGAGAGCAAAGGAAACACAATTACACAGCTTTCTTCAATAATGTTTAGCATTCCAAATATAAACTTTTTTTTCAGAAGTGGAGAGGAACCCAGAATAAATGAGTTGCTACAGCATTAAGTGATGTGCTAATTATCTGTGGTCATACTATCTAGATTAGGGAGAAAATAAGAAAATCCAGAGTGAAGTGCTTAACTCACAAGTGCATTAACACTGATGAGCAGAAATGATGGGACTAAAAGAAGCATCTCTCAGGGAATCAAGAGAGTGAAGGTGTCAGAGGAGAAAACAATGTACCATCTCAGAGAGTGAAGTCAAGTATAAGATCATGGAGAGGGTCATCTAATATATAATGAGGACATGGCCAAAACATCTGGCATGATTCAACAAGCATCAGGGTTGATGGGGCAATTGGTCTAAACGTAAGTGTTGTAGCCCTGTCTTATTATGTGCCAGATTACAATGTACAAGGCCTGGTTTCCACCCTCATTACCATAGATACTGCAGATACTGAAGAGAAACACAGGGAACTTCATGACAACAAATATGCTGAGTCTTCTCCACACACTGTTCCTGAGCGGGCATAGAGTCTCAGTGAAGGAACGAACCACTACATGATGGTGGGCAGTAGATAAGGCTAATAAAGCCCCAGGGTTATTCACAGGAGAGGAAATACCCAAACCCAAGGAATTAACTCCACAGCTAAAGAATGGAAGACTATTAGTCTCACAATTTCAATAAATTAGGAATTGCTTTGCACTACTCAATCACTGTCTTGAAATGTTTCCTTTCTTGAATTCTAGGACACTATACTTTAATTATTCCTTCCCTCGATGTCATATTCACTCTCATTTTATCTAATTATGCTTCCTTTCACTTCACCTTAAAAGTAGGTGCCTCCAAGGGTTAGTCCTTATGCCTATTTTTAATTCATTGCATACATTCTCTCTGGCTATTCTTTCAAGTACCATATGTCTTCTTTATTTTCTATGCGATTGACAGTCAAATCTGCCTTCCTCCCTAGCTCTGAATGCCAGATGAATGCCTTTAAATATCTCCAAAGAGACAGCTAACTAACCACTCAAGTTTCAATTAAAAGTGAAATCAAACTTATCTTGTGTATTAATGAGCTTTCCCGTTGCTGGATAAAACATCTGGCATGCACAATTTAAGGAAGAGGGATCCTTAAATTGGGATCCAATTATTTGGATCCTGGTTTCAAGTGATTCAGTCCCTGGTTGCCGGTTCTAATGCAGAAATGCACAGCAGAAAGGTCTGGTGGAGGAAAATTACCTAACCTGTGATCACCAGAAAGTAGGGCAGGGAGCAGTGTCAGAGAGAAACAATGTAGGGACCAGATATAGTACCCAAAGTCATGCCTGAACAACACACCCAGAAACACCCAGAAATGTGCTTCACTAATTCCAAAGAGTAAGATGGCAAACCTTTTAGAGCTTTTAATGATAACAAATAGCCAGCTTCAGTACACGTGCAGTAGGTTCCCCACCACTGCCACAGGCTGTCCCCAGACTAATCAAGTTGAAGACCAAACTTAACAGTCACATCTTGGCTTTAAAATATGTTGTTCTCCTTATAATACTTATATTGATTAAAATTGTATTAGTAGATCTATAGTCAACCTAAGTCGTACATGTAGAAGAGAAGATGGGTTTTACCTTTTTTTACTTGCCCACCCAAACTTTTCCAGGAATGAGGAAAAGCATCATTTTTAAGTAATCTAATCATACATCAAGTTAATCAAGTGTCCTACATTTAATATTGATTTTAATAAAAATAATCAGATCTTCTGATGTTTCTAGAAAAGTGTTTCTGGAGCCGTTTGTACTCAATAATTTCAATAACAGCAATGACTAACATTTATCAAATATTTACTAGATGCTAGACACTGTTATGAGTATTTTGTAGAGATTATTTCATTTAAGCAGAAATAAAATTAGTCACATATGATTGTGTGAAACTGGAGATTTTAAATATAGTAAGTCTGATTTAAAGCCAGAGTTTGTATTTTAAACAAATATTCAAGTATTTATGATGCAGTCAGTATTAGAATCACTGTTTACATAATATATTTTTAATGTGTCATTAATTTTCAATATTGGCATAATTACCTTGAAAACCAACAATATATCTTTCAATTTTTGTCTACAACTGTGAACTTTCCCCACTATTAAAATTATGGACTTTCCAGAAAGAGCTTTTTCAGGTCTTTCAGCTTTCTAGAATTCAAGTGTTTTGGTAACACATGTCACAATACTTCCCCCTCATATACAAAGTAATATAGCTGTATTATACATAATACATTAGGCTAAAGTGTCCCTATATTCATTAATTTTAAGTAATTTTAAATTTTCAATTTAAAATATGGTTTAGAAGTGATTTTGGTTATATTACTGTTGTGACATTTTCAATTCTTAGGCTATCCCTTCCACTTATACTGAAAACACTGTCATTCATTTTCAAGTGGAGATTTACTGAGCTAAATGAAGGTAAATATCAGGAGATTAAACACATCAGTAAATTAATACACACATATGGCGTCATCTTGTGTCATCGTGAACAGACATGGGGTTGTTGTGTCACATGTCATCACCCATGAGACGCTGCAGGAAGGGTATGTCCCTGACCTGTTTCACAAAATTATTTAGAGGCCAGTGTCCTCCCTGCTTAGTGATTTAACCATCTCCTGGGAGTCTGTTTTATAAATACAGTACATATATTTTATTCTTTTAAATTATTCTCTAAAGCCCTCAGACTCTATACATATTAAGATGACATTTTTTCTGGAAAAGAAAGCAAAGAATCTAAAACTCCAGAGTAATTTCTTAATATGTAAATCTGTTAAACATAGAACTGAGTCTATAAAATTGTAGTCTGAGTCTGGATAGTCTGTACTTTCAAGGAGTAAAAGATAGAGGCTGCAATCGATAGCTCAAGACTTGCACACCTGTAGGAAAGGAACAGTATTTCATCATATTACAAAAGCCAAAGTGCATTAACTATATAAAATATAAGCAGAGCTCTTAACGTATCAGATGCCCTAACTCTGTAAATCCCACAGCTAGTAAAATTTGATACACTAACACAACTGTCCACATAGTGCAATAATACTTTAACTCACACGGTCCATTTAATGTGAGCTACGGTGAGTGGGTACAGCAGGCCAATTAAAAATGAAGAGTTAGGAAGTATTTCTCCTTCCTCATGAATTAGGATGGGCACAGTGCACTCTATAGCCATTTGGTGCCTAACGCTTAGCTAAATCATCCAACACAGGTCCACACCAACCTTAGTTTCTAAGAATGGGAACCTGGCAAAGGCACCAGCAGTTTGTAGCATGTGGACTGCATTCACCCTGTCCACCCCCAGGGCCATCACAATACCCACTGAGTCTTCATACCATTTATCCTCTCCTGTGTGGCTACCTATTATTGATCTTGCCATCTGGTTTGTCCCTACTCAGGCTGGTGACCAACCAGCCTTTACCTAGAAAGTCATAGTGTTAGACCTCTACATATCCATAGTGCTGGTTAATGCATATGAAAAGGAGGCCCTCCTCTAGGATAATCACTACCTCATTTCCACCCACCAACTGCACTGTCTAGTAATAGTATCAAACTAAATACTGTCTGTTTCTGGCTACACAATGACAGCTGTGTATTGTGTGGTGGGCCCACAGCTCAATCCACACATACACAAGGCACTTGCCAGTATGGCAGCTGCCGCTCCTTGTAGGAGCTTTCCACTGGCTCTCTGGGTAGAAGAGACAATGGTGAAATATCACCTATATACTCAACCAGCCCTAACAGCCGATCTAACTTGGCAGAAATGAAACTTGCACTTCAAGCACTCAGTGTTACTCTAAATATGCCGTCACACCAGCACTGGCACCTAAGTGACCCTTGTCTTGGGAATAGATATCTATGAACATTGCCAGTGGGTCCCAGGGTAGATATTTCATATCTTCATAGGGACCTCCCTGGTGATTGACACACAGGCCAAAAATGGCACATGTACAACTACTAGCTATTTCTCTATGAGACAATGATGGACTTTCACCCTCTTCTATTATTGGGACCAAAATTTCCAAGGTGTGTATAGCTATTCTGTGGATCTCCCCAACCCCTGACTACAGCTCTCAGTGGTTCCATGAACACCTGGTGCACAGGGCACCAAGGTGAGCCATCAGCAGGGCTGCATCTGCTGCACGGCCAGCTTTGCCACCCCAAACGCCTGCTCAGCATCTTCTGTGTAATCTGTCAGCTTGATGTCTTCTGCACTATCGCTGCCTACACCCTTTTCACACAGGTTATACAAGGAATTTTACACCTGAGGTAAATGAAAGATTAAAAAGGTCTCCAATAGCTTCTGGTATTGCTTCTGTCACACCCAACCAGACAACTCTCAAACACTTGACAGACAGCCAAGGACCCTGGCCAGTAGCTTCATTGATGGGCTATTTTTATGCGACCAGGTGACTGGAGACTAGCCTAAGCCAAAGAGTAGGCATTTTAGACTTCATTTTCCCGTCAACCTACAAGTATCTTCTTTGCCTACCTCCTAGTTCTTCAGGATCTGGCCCCAAAAGGAACCATGCATTTGCTTTAAGATAGAGGCGCATGGCCCTGGCTATAATCATAATCACCTGAAGAACACTTAAACATACATATTTTTCAAACCAAAGTCTCAGATATGTTGACTTAACTTCTTTGGAGTAGAGTCTAAACAATGTTTTTAAAAAAAATGAGACGCCAATAATTTAGGGAAAAGGCATTCTTATGCAGGAAATTAGAATTGTGTCTTTTGTCACTATGTTTGAGTACAGGAGTGTAGATAACATCCACAAGCATGTTTTAGGCAAACAGAGCGAAGAAAAACAAGGTAGAATTAAAAACTACTCATGGGAATATTGAGCCTGAACCAATTCTAATTAATCGCCATGGCTTATTCAGAGTGCAAAAATGCAAAATAACTAGTAGACAGACTTGGAAAAGTTGTGCATAAGATAAATTTTTGAAAACTTATCCTAAAAGTCTATTTATCATAGCTGACTTCTTTCTAAAAAGCAACACAAAGTTTGACAAGCATTGTCGTTACTCTAAACCTGAGCTCAGCAGGTATTTTCTCTACTTCCGATGGAGAGCATTTTTCACTGAGACAGTAAGTAGCCCCACAAAGGTCACTCAGCATCCCCTGTCACTCCCACGGGGACAATAATAACAAGTTATTTTTGCGCAATACCCTCTTTACAAAAGGAACACACATTTCCATGTGTAGAAAGTTAACAACACTCACTACTGTCTTCTATGTCAGTGTTGTCGCTTCCATCCACAGATTAAACAAAATGCAAGTGTTTCTGTCAGATTCCTCTTCTGTATCTCATTTGCAAAAGCTATGGCACTAGTATAAGAGATTTAAAATCTTTCAGACCGCACTCAGTGTACGTGGAATAGCGATTTATCTTTTAAATGTAGCAAACCTACCTGCTCCCATAACAAGAGGAAAATAGCATTCCCTTTCTAAAACATCATAATAGCTTTGTTCAAAATATGGGACTATTTGAAGAGATAAGGCTGAAAATAAAGGGTTTTTTTCTTAAAGGAAAACAAACTTTTATTCCTCTATAGCATTTTTTCCTGAGATGCTAGTCAAATCGAAGTTCTTTACAATTTTCAAGCATGAATTATTCACTTAACAGAGCATATCTATGTGGTCTCAGCGCTTAAAACAGAGC
Organism: Tympanoctomys barrerae; assembly: GCA_002564285.1. Lineage (NCBI taxonomy): Eukaryota > Metazoa > Chordata > Mammalia > Rodentia > Octodontidae > Tympanoctomys > Tympanoctomys barrerae. The sequence continues at coordinate 13,163 of NDGN011442859.1, forward strand.
AATCGTGTGTGTTTTACTACACTGAAACGTCAGGAGATTATGAGGGCAACTCATCACAAATTAAACAGCTCTCATAAAAAAATTAATTTTATTTTTTTAAAACATAAATTAGATATTGAAGTTAAATCATTTGACGATCAAATGGACAATAAGATCTTCTAAAAAAGAGCAGATCACGCTGCCTCTGGATAATGTTGTTAGCAGCTAGGACTAACGGCTGAGACATAAATTGCCGCCCCAAGGTGAGCTGCGAGTCCATCTGCTCCTCCCTATTTGATTTCTTGAAGCGGTTCTAACTGCTAATTAACCGTGAAAAGTTATGCTGTGAACCTTTCACCTGACATTCTTCGGGAAGAGGAGAAGTTCTTAAGGTGTACTTGGAGCAATTTATACAGAATCAATTGCCACTTTAGCAGTGACCCGCTGTCCTGGAGGGCAGAGCGCCAAACTGTGATGTGCAGCTCTTGGAGAGGAAACTAAAACTTTCTTTTGAACAATTCCCTCATCTGGTTTGCTTCTATAATCGACCTTAGTTCATTGCACCATCGGACCCAGGAGGAGGGCAAAGCTGACGCCTGCCTTCTATGCAGATATCGCGAAGGTGGTCCGTGTTATGAGGAGATCCTGGATTCCAGAGTCCAAATCTCTGGCGGTTTCCTTTGGCTCCACAGCCTTGGGTGCGCACTTGACACATCCGGGGAATTTGTAAAAGATGCTGATGTCTCAATCCACCTTCAGAGACTCTGATTTAATGGTTCTGGGGAGAAGCTTGGGCACGGGGGAGTTTTACAAGTTCTCCCATCTGGTGCTGATAGGTAGTCAAGATTGAGAGCTACTGATTTAGAAGGTCCTAAGCAGTTCTGATCATCACCCCCTCCTATAATAACATCCAATTTCCTCCAGGAACCACACAAAGCTTCTGCCTCTTAGGCCTACTGAACTGGGACTCCTCTGAATGATACATTTGTATCTTACACATCGTCCCCACAAACTTATGCACTTGCTCTGGGATAGTCCCAGTGTGTCATCAGTGAAACCATGGGAGTCCTTAACAACTCTGTCTCCTTGGCTTCCTTGTCTGAAATGTGTCTCTCCCAGGCCATATATTTGCATGCAGCTTGCTTAAGTGGAGCTATTTCCCTACCATCTTCCAAATACTACTGGCATAAAACTGGGTATGGGATTTCGCCGATCTTCATTGATTTTGCAAACCACTGTTGCAGCCTCAACCTTGAAAACACTTTTAAGATCCCTCTTTCCAGGACACTGCCTCTCTCTCTCTCTCAAAGCTTTAGCCCACGACTCACTACTAGTCCTTCTACCAATACTCATCACGTAGTTCTTGAAAATTCCAGCACCATCTTAGCTCCTTGACCTCTCCGCCTAAAATTACTTTGTCTGATTCCTCATTCATACCACGTCATCCTTCTGTGATCAGACATTGAACAGGTAGATCTACTGCAAATAGGAGAGTTCTGAGAGGAGTGAGGGGGAAAGGGCACAAGGAGGAGGGGATATTGAAAGGAATTCAAATGCGTCACATCAATATAACAAATACCCACAATAAAAGTAGTCGTTTTACAAATACATATTAATACACTTTGAAATGCCAAAAACAACACTTTTCATAGCATCCAAATCTAGCTTCTTGCCTCTAAAACTATTGAAATTCATCTTCTATTACCGTACTTCTTTTTTTTTTTCTTTTTGGCAGAAACAGGGATTGAGCTCAGACCCCTGAGCTTGCCAGGGAAGACCTTATTCTACTGAGCCATCTCCCCAGCCTATTACAATACTTCTATTGCCATCTTTCATTGTAGTAAACTAGAAGGATATTTTTTAAATGTACAACAGAACATGTCCCTGTTTTACTGAAAACCTTCCAAGGTACTTCCATCCCATTCAAAAGCAAATTCGAAGTTTCCCCAAAGCCTTAAGAGATCTGACATGGTTTATGCCCCCTCTGTGCTTCCCTGATACCCAGTCACCTCCTGGACTTGTTTCCTGTCACTCTCACCCTCGGGCACGTCTCTCCAAAGCCACCCAAGCACTCTACTGCTCCACAACCTCAAGATTTCCTTTACTTCTTCTGTCTATAATATCACAGTCTCTCTGTCTCTACCTTTCTATTTCTCTCTGTCTCTCATCTTTCTGTGTCTCTGTCTCTGTCTCTGTGCTCTGCCTCTCTCTCTCCTCTCTCTCTTCTCTCTCTTCTCTCTCCTCTGTCCCCTCTCTCCTCTCCTCTTCTCTCTCCCCTCTCTTTTTCTCTCCTCTTCTCTCCTCTCTCTCACCTCTCCTGTCCTCGCTTCTCCTCTCTCCTCTCTCTCTTCTCTCTTCTCTCTCTCACCTCTCTCTCCTGTCCTCACCTCTCCTCTCTCTCCTCTCTCTCTTCTCTTCTTCTCTCTCCTCTCTCCCTCTCTCCTCCCTTGCTCCTCCCCTTCCCTCCCCCCTTTGTTTCTCTCTCTCTCCCTCTCCTTCTCCCTCTCCTTCTTTCTCCAAAGCCACACAATCCTGGAGAGTTTTAAGAACATTTTCTAAGCTACAACCTCTAGACTCCTCTCACCTTATTCTCTTTCATCTTGTCTTCACATTAATAACTCCACATTTCTTTCTGCCCTGTCTCTCCCCAGTTTCAATAGGTCCCATGAGAGGAGAGCATTGTGCATTCACTATTTTATCTTCAAAGCCCAAAAGAGTGACTATGCCACAGGGTATCTTCAAGAATAGCAGATGGCAGATTATTAAATATCCTTTAGGTTTTACATTTATAAAATAAAAGATAAAAGATAATTGCTAATTATGATGATTAGATAAATTTATAGATGCAAAAACCCTTGTTACCAATACTTGGCACATAAAAGACCTCTGATGCAAGTAAAAATTCAAACATGGACAGAATGGCCTGTCAATATTATACTTTGTGACCAAAATGACTAGCATTTTTAATTATTTATTTAGAATTGACAGATTATTCGGTGGGGTGTTATGAAACTTCAGTTCTCAGTTGGATTGGGTTCCTGCCCTGTATTCGGGACTCTGAGTTAAAAATCCAAGTGAAAAGGGCCGGCCAAATAGTTCAGCGGATTAAAGTACCTGCAAACAGGCACAGGGACCTTCTGTGCCAGCTCTGCCCCCAGGTGCTAAGACGGCAATTGAGACTGGGCGTGGTGGCACATGCCCATAATCCCAGCTCTTGGGAGGCTGTAAACAGGTGGATCACTACAAGTCCAATCTCACAGTGAACACCCTGTAAACCCCTAAAATATAAAAAAGGAAAAATCCAAGTGAAAGTATATTGCACAAAAGTGGTTTACAAGAAAAAAGTCATAGGGTAGGTCTGTTTCATAATTTTTGGAAATTTTAGCTCCCTCTAGATAATAAGTTTGACCGCTTTTATTCTTATTCATTGAGTGCTTACATTTTTAAAGCAAATACATAAATATAATTAAAAGTAAATGAGTCAGGCTGGGGAGATAGCTTGGTGGTTTAAGCTCCTGCCTGGCAAGTCCAAGGTCCCAAGTTCAGTCCCCGGTACTACATGCCATGCTGGCCCTGGGTTCCTGTGCACACATGCCAGCCCCAAAACTGGACGTGGTGGTGCACATCTGTAATCCCAGCATGGAGGAGGCTGAGACAGGAAGTTCACTAAGAATATGAACTGCACTGCAAGACTCTGGATCAAATAAATAAAAATTTAAAAAATAAAAGTAAATAAATCCAATTCTTTCACTGAATATAGCTCATATTTAACATATTATAAGATTTTAAATTATAAAACATAACAAAAGAAGCATTATATATTGCAAATTGCTTAAATATTATCAAAAATATCAATGAATGAAAGACCTCAAAGAGTTTAAGAAGGCATTTCTTTTAAATTAAAAATAAAATTTAAAATATTTTACAGATAAACTTCACTATATATATATTTTTTCACTTATGTATTTGGTACAGAGTCTCATTATGCAACTCAGACTCATAGTGATCCTCCTGTTTTCAGTATCCCCAGCACTGGGATTACACGCATACCCCACCATGTCCAGACTCAGTCGCTGGCTCAGCATGCCCCTGCAAGTCAAACTCTGGTCCCTGCACTTGCCAAAGCAGGTTCTTAGTTCACTGAGCTATCTGGCTGGCCCAAATTTCATGTTATATTTCATATGAACATAAAGTGGTACTTGTAGGTATACCCAAGGTACTGTTCTACATGATTGTGTAAAAAGGAATCAGTCAATTCAACTCAAGGCTGAGACAATATGATGAAAATATTTTTCACTTAAGATCGTCTATTATCTAGATAATGAATGCTTCATTTTTCATTTGGTGCCTTCTGCAGTTTTTTGTCACAACAAAGCCTACACTTCCTAGTCTAGCTTCCAATTTAGTTAGTCATTCTGCTAAGTTGACTTCAATTCAATTATTAGTCTAGACCCCGTGACAAATTGGTTGGTAAGCTCAACAGAATTTTAACACATATGTTTATATAACCAAAGGCTTTAATAGAAAGATGATACCAGTGATTGAACACAGGACTTTTTGCTTGCCAGACAGATGCTTATGCTGCTGAGCGATCTTCCTAAACTTAAAAAGACTTTTAATATTTGGTCTGAGACCCAGAGCGCAGGCCCAGCGAGTGAGTGAGACGATCTGGGGCCGTAGGATCCTAAACAGACCCACAGTGCAGGACCAGCAAGGAACCCTTCAGCAGAACTCCCTGCAAAGAGGCTAGAGGCAAGACCC
>NDGN011442873.1:0-15585 GCA_002564285.1 Tympanoctomys barrerae
TGCACTACTCACTGCTCATGAATTCTCAGATCTGCATGAAGTTTTCAGCTGGAACCTGGACTGGGGGATTCTTTGCTCCTCTCATACCTACCATACTCATCTCGCACCTTAACTTCTGTGGTCCCCACAAGATCAATCATTTCTTCTGTGACTTAGACCCCATTTTCAGACTCTCCTGCTCAGACACCTTCTTCGTGGAAGCCCTGAGTTACACATTTAGCTCTGCTGTGATCCTAAGTTCTTTTCTCCTCACCATGTTCTCTTATGCAAATATTGTGGCCACAGTCATCAGGCTGTCCTCACAAGAGGCTCAGAAGAAGACTTTCACCACTTGTGCCTCCCACCTCACCGTGGTCACCATCTACTATGGCACCATTATCTTTGCCTACGTCCATCCTCCGGCCAAGTACACACTCACCATTGGTAAAGTGGTCTCCGTGTTCTACTGTGTGGTCACACCACTGGTGAACCCTCTCATATACACCCTGAGGAACAGGGAGGTGAAGAAGTCTTTCAGGAAAATTCTAGTTCAAAAAGCATTTTTGTTCACTAGAATGGTTGAGAAATTTTAAGGTAACAGTGAAATTCATAATATGGACTGGTTACTAATATCTCATTGGCCAGTTGCAAGTACCGGAAATTATCATTTTAATGTTTTTCTTAAATTCCTTAAAAGTACTGTTCTTTATTTTGTGTATAAATGCTCTAATGCAATTTTACACCGTATAAAACCTTATTGACATGATTCCTACCATGAAGACATTCACAAGTAGAAAAAACTGGTTTTCTCCCATTCACTTTTAAAAATATTTTAATTACTGGTGTTAGAACAGATAATATGAACAATGAATTGTTAAATAGAATTGATTCTTACAAATGTAGCCATTTATCCATCAATGTGCATTCTTTTAATAAATATCACACACAAGTGATGATTTAGGCAGCATAATCAGTCATTGAGGAGTATTCTGTTATTTGTATAAACATAACTACTTATTTTTATAAAAAATGATGAATGTCCAGGATTTGTACATAACATAATACCATAAATAAATAACTGAATTTAAAAATATTAACAAAAGCATCATCATTGAAAAGTGAAAATATAGTCTGAGATGGACAATGTAAACATCGTAAGTTTAATGTGTAAAAGTATGAACACTTAGCTTTCTACAAAACATCCAGAGATGGACCTGTACAAATAGTCCAGCAGCCTAGGTGACTGCCTGGCAAATGCAAATACCCACCTTCAATTTGCAGCACAGCATGCTGGGCTAGGCCGGGACCCCCAGGCACGCAGTGCCGGCCACAAAATCTGGCCATATTGTCACACCCCTGTAACCCCAGGGCTGGGGAGACTGAGACAGGAGGATCATTATGAGTCCAAGGTGCATCGTGAGACCCCATACCTAATAAGTATATTAATTAATTAATTTAAAATGTTCTTTTAAAAAGTAAAAAATCCAGAGACATATAATTAAGCAAAATGGAATTTGATTCTAAAACAAAGGCAGAGAATAAGAAGAACACTCCTTCTGCACTGTTCATTCTCGTATGTATAGGAAGAAGCTTCACAATGTCTACTTACTTGCGTAGCTGACATGGAAGTGCAGAGGGAGCTGTGAACGTCCGTGCCCACCCATGCTTCAGGATGACCTGCGATTGTTTCCTTCCCCGTGCGGCCAGAGTACAGGCAGAATCTGCATCATCTGGAAATAGTGAGATCAAACTGTGTACTCTGGGGCGAATTTGCACTCTGACAGCGTTGCCACCTGCTTTGGTCAGTAGATGAAATCATGACAGTCACTCTTGTAGGCTATGAAGGCTTTTAGAGATCTACGCAATGAGAAAAATTTAAAAAAATCAACAATTTGTGTTACAAATACCAAAGTTAGAATTATCTTCTTGGTTTAAATTGCAGGGTGTGATTTTTCTGGAATACATAATAAAATATTTTCATACTGTCCAGTTGGTTTTTATATTTGAATGTTTTCCTAATGAATTTTAACAACTATTAATGTCTAGTATATATACAATATAATTTGGCCATGGTTAGACATTTCACTGCCTACATTTTCCTGCATTATTTTCACCTCCAATTTATCACTGAAGCACCCTTCTTTTTTGTTTGCCACTTCCCTAGTATTTGTCAATATTTTCTCTTTCCTGGAATCACCTCCATTTAGTCAATTTCACATTCCAAATAAGACAAAAAATCATGTTGCTTAACTGACTTTCTTTGGGGTGTTTGGATATTCTCCAAATTCATTCGCTTTCTTACAAATGACATTTATTTGTGTTCAGAACAATATCTTTGTGCATCCATCTTCATGACTGCAAACCTTTTAGAGACGAGTGCTCAAACTGCAACCCAAAACCTACTCATTTATTTGAGAGTACAATTGATCATGAATACTGTGGTTTTAGTTTACAAAGATCATTTTTTTTTGTATTTAGTACAATGTCTACAGGGTCTACAGGGTTTCACTATGTAGATCAGACTCATAGTGATCCTCCTGTTTTTCTGCCTCCCGAAGTGCTGGATTCGAGGTGCTCACCTCCATGCCCAGTCTCAATCACCATCTCAGCTCACCCTGGGAACATCATTTTTTAAAATCTAATTCTCAGCAGCTAGAGTGACTGGCCTCATGATGACAGAGAAAGTTTTGTGTACCCACTGCAGCATATGTAACACAGTAAGTTCTGAGCTGCCTCCAGGCTTCAGCTTCTATCCCGCTGTTGTACACAAGGAATCACATACACTGCTCTAGCATGCTGCCTTAATTTTTCCAAAGTGTGCTGAGGAGTGGCACTTCTACAACCAACTGTAGCACTATTTTATTTTTTTATATAGCTCTATACTAATTTTCATAGTGGCTGTTCTAGTTTACATTTCTACCCACCTGTAAGCTTTCTTTTCACATACACAGGACTCAATAGTGATTACTCAGTTTTTATAGTAACTGTTCTGAATGCTGTGAGATTTAAAATCTGTGCAGCTTTGACTTCAATTTTCCTGATGATTAAATATGTTGAACAGTTTTAATGGAATCATTAAGTACTTGCTCTTCTTTGATAGCTGTCTGTCCAACAGTTATTTGTCTCATTTACTGAACAGATATTTGTTTTATTGGAGTTTTCCTGAGTGCTGTGCATATTCTACATATAGACTAGAATTACTGTGACTGGCAAATATTCTCCTATAGAAACTACAGTCAAAATAATTTGTCCTTGTAAATGTGAAACGTAGTACATGCAATGTGAAGACTTTTTCAGGGGTGCTGAGGACAGAGTTCAGTGGAATAAGTGCTTGCCTGTCAAGCAAAAGGTCCTGAGTTCCATTCCTGGTACCACAAAAAAGACCTTTTCACCCCCTAATTTTCCCTGAAATCATCAAATTATACACAAAATTTCCCACAAATAATGATACCTTACTCATCTATGCATAATTATTGCCTGAGGAAATCCCAACATAAAATAGAATTTTGCTCATTAATGAGTGGATTTTTTAAATATTGAACTCCTTATATGTAGTATATGCAATTATACCTTGGATTATACTCTGTGGCATATACCTAATCCTGCCTGGTTCTGAACTCTTACTCACTCCAAGCTTCTAAATATTGCCTTATGTTCTAGACCAGACCTAGGGCACACATGATCTGCAGTGTTATCAGGGCCTCAGAGTCCCCCTTGCTTCAGGCATAATGAAAGACTCTTATCTCACTCATTTCTATGCCACAGGTTTGTTTTGAAAGTCCACATCTTACATTCAAAAGGTTTTTTCTAATTTTTTTGAAAAAATACCTGAAGTGTGGTTTCTCTGTGAAAAAGATAAACTTAATCATAATAGTAACATTTAATGGGATGAATTCAAACAGTTTATCACATAGTTTCAGAAAATATGTTAATTGAGATCTTCATAAGACAAAGTAACAGCATGGAGCTAAATGCACACCTGAGTCAACAGACAACAATCCTCAAGGAAAAGGAGCCAAGAAAAACAATTTATATATACTTATGTTTTGGTTGTATGTACACAAATACTTTTGGAGAAAATTCATAAAGGAATATTTTACAGAAATAATATGTGCATTTAAGTGACATTCTAAACATCAGTTTAGAATTTGGCCCACCAGATAGCTCAACAGACTAAAGCACTTGCTTAGGCAGGTAAAGGGACTGGGCTTTGATCCCAGGCATGCTATGCCGGCCCTGCCCCCTGTGTGGGTTGAGCTGGTTTCTGAGACTGGGTGTGGTGGTGCATGCCTGCAATCCCAGAGCTTGGGAGGCTGAAACAGGAGAATCACTTACGAGTCTGATCTGTGTAGTGAGACTCTGTAGGCCCTGTACTAAATACATTTAAAATAAAAATAGAACATCAAAGTAGAAGCATATTTATAGGAGCTGGAATGTCAGTGTATAGAAAGCTGACTTGTAACTATACACAGCATTGTAGCAGGCCAGTCCTGTGACTTTTTTCTTGTCTCTTGTTTTAATTCATTACCTTTTCTTTAAACAAACATTTACTTGAGAGACAGGATGGCAGTAATTTGTATGTCATGACAAACAGAATGTATTTAGAAGACCAGAATGACAGGCAATCCAAGCATGACCCCACCATTACACATTGCTCTCTTCTGTGCAGTTGCTTAGAGCACAGGTTTCAGCATACAGAGTTAGTCCGGGTGGGAATCTCACCAAGTAACTGCCAGTTTCAAAAACATGCTGAAGATCCTAAGACTCATTGCCTTACTCATCTTGTGCATGTAAATGTATGGCTTTGTCCCGTCATGTTTCCTAGCTTTTCTCCTTGCCCTCTCTTCATTCAAGTTCTTCCTTTCCTTTTAATTGTGTTATACCTTTATATTTTTGCTTCTTCTTTTGAGTTCTTACTAGGGAGACTATATGATATTTACACATGTGGGTCTGGTTTATTTCATTTATGAGCATATCTTCAGAATACCATGTCTGCCTTTTCTATAATGAATAACCAGTAAGACAGTGATATGCAATGTATTAATCATTGAAATTGTGCCCTAGTAATTGGTTTTGAAACTGTCTCTTTGCTATTTGTTTCTCAATAAAATTGTGTTTAAAAAATAAAACTATATAAAGGCAATCCCTAATTAGTCAGTTTTACTATATATCAGACACAACTCTGTGCTACAAATAATGACTAATGTAATCTCCTTAGCTATCAGGCACTACGTCCACTCTACAGAACAGGAGATGAAAGGAAAGAGAGGCTAAGTATGTGGACGCTCTTTCTCAGCTGACTAGTGGCATAGCCAGGACCCAAAGTCAGGCAGACTGGCTTCAGCCCATTCATTAAACTAGCTACGTTCATGTTACAATGACTTACTTCTAAACTTCGTCTTTAACAATCTGGTCAAGAAAAGTTTATCTTTTTAAGAAATAGTATTGTAAAAATTGGACATTCATATGCAAAAAGGATTAAAATCTCTCACTTAATGCAAAAAACAACCAAAAAATGATCATAGAAAATGTAAAATAATTTTTCATAAGAGAAAATGTTCATGATTATGGAGTTAGGCAGAGAATGAGCTATTTGTTGTGAGGCCAAAAGTGTGATTGATAAGGAAGCAAACTGACAAATTCAATTTTATCAAAATTTTAAAAAAGGAGTCTAGGAAAGATATAATTTTAAAATAAAGGCTTTTTTTGCCTTTCAATATGTTTGGATTTTTTATTGGTTTTAATATATACATATGTATCTTCAAAGAAAAAATGAAGAAAAAATTTACTTTATTACTGGACATCACATCAATTCTCAAAGTTTTCAGCAAGGTCTATTTGTCATATGACGAGGTAAAGCTTATCACCCTATGTCTGTCCTCTTGCTTCTACATGCAGGTATTAATGGATTTCACCAGACAGCCAAAACTAATCCACTGAGTGACAAGGGACAAGAGCATCACACAAGTTTATGAGAGCTGAAGTCACAGAAATAAACATTTCTGTTTACATTTCACACCTGTATCCACCATCATATTATAAACTAGAAATCATTTCCATCAAGACAACAGTAACTGCTTAAGAAACATCAAGGGGCAATATATAGACTACAGTGGATATTATTTAAACACCAAAATACTGCAATAGTTAAAACGTAATTTGGTACCCGAATGTCTCTTAAGTAGCTTCAGAGGATTAAGTATGTCTTCCTTATGCTTCATGACAATTCCAAAATTATCAATGAAATCTTTAGTATTAGAGCATTTAATATCTTCTTATCTTTTTCAAAACTAAACTATTTTCATGTAACTGCAAAGGTAAATTAAATTTTTGAGATGGAAAAAAATAAAGCTAACTTTTTTACATTTTAAGCAGATTTGGCACTTACTAATTTATTTTAAGCTATTCATTTGCTTATAGGTTATCACGGAGCATCAGTTTGCTAAAAGACAGCTCTTAGATTCATACTTTGGATAATAAGTTTAACTTGTGTCTTTCCTTTAACACTGCAAAACCAAACTTTGGTACAAACCATCTGTCGATATCAGCAATTGTTACACTTGGGACATACTGCATAGAAATGTGAATTGAGTCTTATTCAGTAAGTAGTAAGCAAAAAGAACTGTGATGAATGTAAGTAAGAAAGCATGGCAATTTAGAATTTATATATATATATATATATATATATATAGTCTTCTTCTCCATCACTTTTGATAAACAATTAATCACAAGTAATTATTTTTGCTGTTAAATTGTTTGCTAATCTATCAACATATTTTCCCCTCTATAACAGCACCAAGATTTGACCCGTTCTCACTGAGGCCCTGTCCCTTCCTCTTGAGACAGCACCCATACGGTACTCACGCCACAGCCACAGGGCCAGACTCAGGGTATCAGTCAGCATCGTTCTCTGTCCTGCTTCATGCAAAACAATGACTTCCTCTTGCTTCAAGCAAGTGAAGTGAATCCCTCCTCCTGAGAGCCGGCCCCCGCTTCTTCTCATGTTCTATCTCTGTCAGAGATAGTGTGAGCCTGGGTGTCCCACCTCGGAGGACCTGCTGTGCTTTTCCACAGACCCTCGCACCAGCTGCTCTTCCCAGGAGAGACCCTGGCTGTGCAGCCCCTCAAGCTGAGTTGCTCTTGTCTCAGCCCAAACCCTTCCTGGGCGTCGCTGTCCGCAGGAGGTGGTGCTGACCGCGCAGAGCAACAGGCCCCAGGTCTTCCTCAGTTTTTTGTCATTTATAGGGTCATATATTTTATTATTATATGATCATGCCATCTAAGTTATGTTCTATTTTTAATTTCTAATTATAAATATTATATTTCAAATGCAAAACTATATAAAGAAATACCAAAAATCTCATTCTTCTATTCCTTGATCCCCTAATATCCCCTTGTGACTGTAGATAAACAATAAAAAATCTTTGTCACATGCATATACAATGCTTTATTTATATCTCCATCAGTTGATTTTAGGAAAACATTAGTAAAGAAAACACAAATATTGTCATTTATATGCTTTTCTACAATATATAATTTTGCATGTACACTATTCCATGACTTGCCTGCCTCCTTACTTCATGTTTATCTTCATTAGAGCATGTTCAGCCCCAGTAAAAACATGTTCTCTGTCATTTTATTTTTCAATGAATACAGTACATTTTATAGATTTCTATCCTACTGTGTAGCTTATCGCTAGTATTTTATATTTCAAAAGATAAATTTGTGGCAATAGATTTGGAAAAATATCCTGTTCCTTATGGTTTGTGTGTATTCAGTTCTGTCTACCTGTACATGTAACAAAGTCTAGGAATTTTCATTACTGTTTCTAAATAAGATCTTCAAAATATTTAGTATATAACAGGGATTTGAACAAATATAAATAGAAATTACTGCCCTTGTAATAGTAGTTCAGCTTCATAATTATCAATATTTTGTTAAATAACAGATTGCAGCACTTTGTTATGACAGAATTTATTTGAATCATTTAATTTGCACATTTACTACATTATTTGACATTTTGTAGACAACTATTAGCATATACTATCTGAAATATTTCCTTATCTGTCTTTCTTTACTTCTGTAATGTTATTATCTTTTCTTCTCCATATTGGAAGCTTTATTTATAGAGAGTGTGAACATATGATATTTACTATGTGCTGAAAATATTTATCTTATATAGTAGATTAATGAACTTTTATTTATAAGCAATAGAAAGTACTTTATATATAGTTTTATGCTTAAATATTTAATATCATGTTTTATATGTTGTTTTGTTAAAAATCTTCATAAAATGTTCACTATATTTTATTTGAGAACTTTTGTTATTTCTTTTTCAAACACACAATTTGTCCCTTAGAAGTAGTAACTGGTTTTATGATTTGCTGTACACATTACATAACTTTTAAGCCTTGCACTTTTTGTGACTAATGTGTCTACTCAATAAACATAAAATCAACCCAATAAAGAAAAAGTGAAGTCACATCTGCTTTGGTCTAACTAGAATTGAAAGACAGGAGGAAAACATTTAGCCAGTTAGAAATTCTGTTCCAAGACTTTAAAAAACTGGCAATCCTCTTTAGAATCAGACTGTAAGGTGGCTAATAGATATATTTTTTGATTCTCAGGATTTGTTTGCTATGGGCACAGGTTTATATTTGTCAGTATTTTATTCAAATTATGTTTTCCATAAAAATTCAGATTATTATTTTCAGAAAATCATTTCTCAAATTAAAAATCTTTATTAAATTACATCTTTACAGTATTGCCTTCTCTCTTTCCTAAATATAACACTGTTAAAACAATTTTCCAGTAAATGTTTGCATTTCCATAAACGTTTATACACTACAGTAATTGTGATAATCAATTTATTAAGGAATAAAGATAAATCATTTTATATTTATTAGTAGTACACATAGTACTGTTCACTGTACACAATGATCAATTCATTGTGTATAGTTGGTACACAAACATAAGATACTTCAGTCTTCTTGTTTTTTCTTCCCTTCCTTCTCTCTCCACGTTTCTCCATCCCCTTCCCATTTGTACAGGATCTGAGGCCTTTTCTTATTACCTATATTTTGTCTTTATCTTTAAATTATAAATATTTTGACATTATCATATAAGACAAACCATCCTATATTGGCACTTTTACTCTGATGTATGTCACTTGGCATTATGGTTTCCAGTTGTATCCATTTTACTATAACTCCTTCCAGTGGTTGATGGACTGTTGCAGCTTGAGAAGGTTAGGGGTTTAACTAACTGGCTCAGAAATTCCACACCCGAGGGGTTTCGAGCAGCCACCCTAGGGTGGCTCATCGCTTGAAGGACACGAAAGGGAAATGGGACAGGACAGAGGGTTCTCTTTTCTTTGGAGGATCTCCAGTCTTTGCCTTCAGCTTGGACGTCCTCTGGTCTCTAGCACACTCTTGGGCTTCTCCCTTGGATCCGTCAGCCTTCTGCTGGAGTCTCCTCAGCCTTCTGTCACACACCCACTGGCCTCCTGGTATGGAATTGCAAAGAACACTGCAGTGAGCTCCAGACCTCGGGATTAATCCTCCAGTCCCCAGTGTGCCGACGTCCTCTGCACCTTTTCTCATCTGTCGCTCTGGCTGTCCTTGAGAAGCTCATCTTGTCACATCTTATACAATTGTACATCTTTTGTTATGTCTGTTTCTCTAGTAAAACACTGACTGGTATACTGCCCAAATATATCTTTCTTTATAGCTGAGTAGTATGCCATTGTTTGTATATGCCACATTTTCCTTTTCTATTCATTTGTTGATATGTTTATAGGCTGCTTAAAAGATGACTGTGTGAGCTACTAGGAGCATGGGTCCTCCTGGACCACACTGGGAGGAGGTCTTCAAATATTACAAGAAGACACCTGAAAATGAGGATAGTTGGATCAAATGAAATTCCAACTTTTGGCGGTTTTTATCAAACTGAGTACTGACTTCTATAGAATCTCTTCATCAGTAGTAAGCCATAAAATATCACATATCTCTGACTCATTCACAGTGGACCATCTTCTGAGCCATACTTCTGACAACCAATCAAACTATTTGCACTTTTATTTACTCTAAGAGTGGAAGCATTAAATTCAGAATCCCTTTTCAATGGACCCATACTAACAAACTCAGCCAGATCCACATATATATTTTGCCACCATTATGCCACATTCATAAATTTCATTCTCACACTTGTTCATCAAGCCTCTGATTATAAGAATTAGAAAACTCAAGAGGTTCTTTGGTAAAATAGTTCACTTTTTCCTGCATGTTACGTACCTCACCCTTAGGAGCCTTCAGCGACTTGATCCTGGTTATAGGCCTTGAAGCAAAAATGGGTGGTGAGGGTGCACCCTTAGGGGTTTCAGCTTTACCCTATATAAGCCTCACAGTCAAAAGACTTCAGATTTCCCATGAGTGTCTTGAGATCATAAATTTCTTTCAGTAGTTTGTCCCGGGATTCTAGTATGATATTGCTTTCACTGTGAAATAAGTGCTAAATTTTCATGTATGCAGTTGCTAAATTCTTGACAATTCCCGAGGTGAGTTAGGATTATCAAATGGATCTACATGGCATATTAGATTAACCAGTTCATGCCAAAGATTATCAGTATAACCCACAGAAGTGTAAGGTGAGACCACTGTCTCTTTAGACCTCATCAAATTGCTGAGTCAAATCTAGAGACCCCTAAAGCATTAAAGAAAGCTATCAATATAGTTCTATTTCTCTAGCGCCCTCGCGTTGAATGTGTCTTTAACTGTCCCTGCGGCTCCCGCTCTGCTCCATCCACTCACCTGCCGGCTGCCCTGCCAGTATCTTGCTACTTTCATCCCTGTTGCATTGTAGTACGGCTGGAAGTCTGGCACTGTGATTCCTCATGCCCTGCACTTGATGCCCAGTGCTTCTTTTGCTGTTCTCAATCTATTCTAGATCCATATGAATTTTAAGATGGCTCACTCTGGTTTTGTTGATAATCCTGTTGGTGTTTTGATCATGATTGCATTAAACTTGTCAGGTTTGGGAATTAACAATGTCATTTTGGCAACTAATATTTTCCTTGCTTATGTGGGAAAAGGTTATATCTTTCTAAATTCTGAAGTCTTCTTCAATGCCTTCTTCCATTGTATTGTACACTTTGCTATACAGACTTACACTTTTCAGGTTAATTGCTAAGTATTTAGTTTTTAATCTAATTTAACTGGAATTATTTATTTACTATAATTGTTGGTGAACTGATTACAGGTGTTCAGGAATTGTATTCATTTATGTGTACTGATTTTGTGTTTTGCAATATACTTGAATTTGTTTCTTAGTTTTTGTAGGATACTACTAGAATTCTGGGAATTTTTAAGGGAATCTAAAAGATCAAGTTATCTACAAATAATGGAAATATAGCTTAGTCTGTTTTTACACTAACCACTGCTATTTTTTTTCTTTTGCCTGATTCTACCTTTTTTGATAAAATTTTTTTACCTTAAAGATTTTTTTAATTTTAATGAGAAAGAAATAGCAATGAGACAGTTTCAAAATAGATTAATATGACAGTTACAATAATTAACACATTGCACAATGTTTTCTTTGTAGTAGTTATCCACAGTATAAGATGCAGACATGATCTCTTGTCTAAACAATATTAGCACATTTTTTTTCTCATTGAACTAAGAGAAAATAGCTGTATATCTATCCTATTTTATACACACATGCATTTTTTCACTACAAAATGGTCTTTCATTTATATCCCCCTTTTCTTTGTGTATGATTTCTATAATGATTTATAAAGACTGCATATTTGCCAGTACATTATTGACAATTTTTAGTTCTGTATTCATTAAGAATATTGGCCTATAGTTTCAGTTTTTTGTTTTTTTTTCCTGGAGAAACCGGGGATTGAACTCAGACCCTTGTGCTTACCAGTGAAGCACTTATTTTACTAAGCCATCTCCCCAGATCCTACAGTTTTCATTTTTGTTGAGAGCTTATCTGTTTTGGGAATAAAAGTAATGCTAGTTTCCAGGAATGAGGTTGCAATGCTACTTCCATTTCCACTTCTTTAAAGATTTTGAAAAATGTTGGCATTAGATCTTCCCAGAAGTTCTTATTGAAAGCTGTGGTGAATCCATTGGGCTCCAAGGTCTCTGTTGGTAGGATGTTATGGCTTATATGAATTTTCAGCACAAAGCATCATACACACATAGGTGGGCTCTTATGGAGGAGATGGTATCCTGAGCTAGTGATACTCACCAATATTTATAGCCAAATATGCATTTGGAAGGGGCCACCTTGTTGGCAGAGATGGGTCACTGGGACTGTGACTAGGAAGAGTGCTGCAAACTGTCGCATCTCTCAGTGTTCCCAGAGAGAATTAGCAAGGAGATTAATAAAATAAATGCAAGAGGCAAGAGCTGAGGTCAGGGGGAGGCCTCTTTCCTAATGGCAAAAGAGAACTGAATGACAAGCAACAATATGACTGTTTATTTATACTTCTGCAAAGATAGTATCGTGAGATCCAAGGTAGCATATAGACTAATTACAGAAATTGTCAAGGAAGGATATTAGCCTCAAGAGTGAGATAGGGAGACTGCCCTAACACTGTAGCCTTGCCTCACCCATATGCATACATCTAATTTTCTTCCGTTCCTTACAAAAGAAAATAATACCTCTCTCTGTCTCTCTCTGTCTCTGTCTCTGTCTCTGTCTCTCTCTCTTCTCTCTCTCTCTCTCTCTCTCTCTCTCTCTCTCTCTCTCTCTCTCCCACCCCCATTAGCCCATCTGCCATGCCATGAGGTTTTCCTCTCATGCTGCTTTGATTTGGAGATGGACAACTATAGACCAAAGTAACAAAAACTGTAGGCTAAAATGAATCATACTTCTTTTAAATTGTAGGTATAATATGTTACATTGATGAAAATTAACTAAAATACTATTTGTAAAAAAATCAGTCATATAATGTTTTAATTAAACTTGGTGTACAAACTTTCAAATACAATCCATGCAGCAAAGTGTGGTGTAAAAACTTCGAAACACAACCTGTGCTACAATGCACACAACATATACCACAAATGTTGGAACTCCTCTTTCTATATGATATGTTACAATTTCGTACCTTCATGGGATTCTTAAAGGCAGAAAAGTCAATTCTATACTTTAAACAGTTCTGATAGCAGTCATAGATTGGTTAAAAATAACAATATTCCACCGCTGCACATATTAGTAACTTAATTCAATATACTATTAATAACGTTCAATCTGCAGCTCTAAAGGAAAATAAATTTAAACCTCAAACAAGCATTTCCTTGTTTAAATGCATATGATATTTTCTATGCAAAGTGTTGAGTTCTGTAAAGGTATATACCTTATTTTGAAAAGCCTTAAAAAATCTATTTCCTAACGTCAACTTAAATATTAGACAGTAGAAGAAGAAGAAGTACATGTGATGAAACCTAATTTTTTACAAGAGAAACTAGGTGTGTTCGTAAAGCTTCAGTAATGCATTGGTTGAAAAACCCTGAGAGTACACTTTGGTCCCTCCTGAACACATCAGAACAGAGCCAAAAATAAAGGTGCTTCCAGATGCCTTTGCCAGGAAGCAAGAGCACTGGAAAGGTGGTGAGGCCAACCTGAGGCTGGACAGCAGGGGTGGCCAGAGTAATGGGATATGATGTGGCCTTGTTCTCTATCCACTACTGATCTGAGATTAAAAATTGTAATTAGTTCTGAACAAACCAAATAGATTACTTGCAATTAAGTATTTTAAGTTCTATAAAACCAGAAAAAATCATGACTATACGATGCATTTTCCACCAAAAAAGATTCTAGATTGCTTCAAATAAGTCCTTTGCTTTGGAAATCAAATTCTCAATTTAAAAACACAAACAAGAATGCACACAGACATACAAAATCCCAAATTCATTTTATATTTTGTATTCCTAAAACACTCTTGAGTATGCAAATATAACAACTTAAATCAAGGACAATGTAGTACAATATCATCTTTGCCCTCCATACACCAAATGCCAACTTGATAAGCTCTCATCGGAAACTTGCCAAATGATTAAAGTAGAAGCAGTTAGCATCTTCTAAAATAGCACGTATACAATGGAGGGAAATATACCAAATTAAGTTTAAAGGACCTAAGTTGCTTAGTCTTCAACTGTTCCCTTAAATGTAGTCTGAACAGCACACACCATGCACAATATGTTAGAAAATTATATTACTTGTGTAAACGTAACATACTTCAATAAAATCAATAGGCACTTCACTTGTGAGCTGAGTACAGATCTCACTCAAAAGGATATTGAAATGCACAATAAGGAATGTAAAAGGGAAAGAAACTATTTTAGGGGAAGGAGCCACTGAGATGAGGGAAGGAAGTAAAGAAAGACAGGAAGGAAACAGATACATCTATATCTATATATACATTATGTATGTACTGTATGTACTATATGTACTATATATATACAGTTTCCATATCTATATATTATAGGCCCTTTATAGACTATATATAGCATCTATATCTATCTACATATAAGACATGGCTTGGATCATTGTGCAGCTTATTTCTGCTGGTCTGTTCAGCATTTACTGAATTTCTTTTTTCTCTCTCTTTCCTTTTAAACTTTGTATAATTTTTCACCAGTGTTTTATGCTTACATATGGTAACTAATTTCAAGACAACAATATGCAATATAACAAACATGGTTGAATTGTCATCTTTTTTTTAGTGAAATTCTGAATCAGTTCTATTTTTTTTTAACTAATTGTATTCTCTTCAAAAATTAAAAAAGTAGGGTCAGCCAAATAGCTTAGCGGATTAAAGTGCCTACAAGCAGGCGCAGGGGCCTGGGGATGGATCCCCTGGCCTGCCGTACTGGCCCCGCCCCCAGGGCAGGCTGAGATGGCCGTTAAGACTGGGTGTGGTGGCGCGCGCCCGTAATCCCAGCTCTTGGGAGGCTGTAAACAGGCGGATCACTGGGAGTCGGTTCCAGCAGTGTGACCCGGAACACCCTCTAGGCCCTAAAGTGCTACTACTAGTACTGCTGCTACTGCTGCTACCACTACTGTTAATAAGAATAACAATAATAAAAATTAGAATGACACCCTGTCACTGCCTGGAATGCCATGACATACCTCATATGAAGCAATGTTGTGAAAGCAACTAGTTTAAAATGCCCATTTTAAACATCCACAACTGGACCACTACAAACACAACAGTGTTTCAAACATCATTATTTAAAAATAAATACACTTAATTTTTATCAAAATATTTTACAGCACAGTAACCATTTGCAATCACTGCTCCATTAAGAAAATGTGTTTACTTTACTATGTAATAATATATACATTAACACTGAAGGCTCTTTCACCTGCAGCTGCCTTGTCACGTACTTCATCAGAGACATTTGTTGTTGTCCTCTGTGTGTCCCTACTGAGAGCACCCCACTGGTTCCTGGAATCCAGGCTGTCTCTTTTGCCTAGTGAGGGTCACACTGGGGGTCATGATTTTGAAATGTATCCTCATTGCTTTTGACACTTTGCTTCCCATCCAGACAGACAGAGGAAGACTTAGCCTCCGTTAATGTGCCAATCTAATTC
>NDGN011442886.1:0-11277 GCA_002564285.1 Tympanoctomys barrerae
GCCCCTCCCAGCTCCCTTTGAACTGATCCATTTGGCCTGGTGGGGACGAGAAAGGAGCCTGCATGAGTGAGGGAAGGCTTTACTGTAAATATGCTGGCTGGCTTTCAGTAAATGCCTGCCCCTTCCTCCCCAGGTGGAGAATAGGTAGGAAGAGCAGGGGTCCTCAGATACCCAGCCAGGCTGACAGGTGCCCTGCCATCCCTCCTATCCCTTGTGCATCCCTTAGAATGACATGGGGGAAGGGACTTGAGAGCTGACCTTCCTCCAGTCCCACTCCTCATTTACCAGCAGAGCAAACTGACCTGTGCACCCAGGGCCCGGGGCAGCTTGCTGCAGCACTTGGCGTTTGCTGGGTCATCTGCACCCCCCCCAAGCTAGAATTCCATGGGAGATGGGGGATCAAAGCACAGTTGCTTCATTCCAAACCTCCGGTACTGGGAGAGGCAGAGTCCGGCAGAGGACAGGGAAGGACTTGGGTCGTTGTGGAACAGCCTCTCCTCTATCCCTACAGCTGGAGCTTCGGCCTCGGATCTGTTTTATGAAGAAGGGCGCCAACGGCTATGGCTTCAACCTGCACAGTGACAAGTCCAAGCCAGGCCAGTTCATCCGAGCGGTGGACCCAGGTTCCCCAGCCGAAGCCTCTGGGCTGCGGGCCCAAGACCGCATTGTGGAGGTGAGGACCTCGCCCTTCTCCCCAGACTTTAGCTTTTCGGGCAGCCATCATACTCTTAGCCCATGGGGCGTAACCAACCCATAGATGCTGGGTGGGTGATTGGGTACCTAGGTGAATAGGAGGAAGAAGGGTGGGTCATAAAGGGACCAGGAGGCTGGCTTCTTGTCCACTCTATCTTCCTAGATCTTCTACCCTGAGCAAGCCCCCTACCACCACAATTCACCCATTTATCCAGGAAGATGCCACTCCGAGCTTTCCTGCCACCTGAGCGCTTCATGAGCCAGGGACTGGGGACAGACTCCATCCCAAGTTAGGCTTGAGCTACACTCTGCTCTCAGGCTGTGCTCCTCAGGAGGGAGGAAACATGAACTATATGCTTGGGCTGGTCCCACAATCAGAGTCTGAGAACCTTAGTACAGAGATCAGCTCTCTCAAGAGGTCTCATTTTACATGTGAGAAAAGGGAGGAAGTCGGAGGAGCACCCAGCCCAGCCTCCCAAGCCCTCCGTCCTGTCCCTCACAGCTGTGTTTGTTTAGTCTCTGTCTGGATATTTTCTTTGGCTCTTCGCACATGTCCTGCCTCCCCGCTGTCAAGTGGAAGGATCACTTGTTGAGAACCATGCGGGCAAGGGAGGCCCTGGGTCCTTCCTCCTGTCCCCCACACAACTGAGACCTGTGCCGCTAACCCCCACCCCACAGGTGAACGGGGTCTGCATGGAGGGCAAGCAGCACGGGGATGTAGTGTCTGCCATCAAGGCTGGCGGGGATGAGGCCAAGCTGCTGGTGGTGGACAGAGAAACTGATGAGTTCTTCAAGAAGTGCAAAGTGATCCCATCTCAGGAGCACCTGGACGGTGAGTGACCAGCACAGCTGGGTGCCCCGAAGTCACGGCCACAGCAGACTTCACTGTGTCCCAGCTGTGGGGTAGGCAGCTTCCTACAGGGTGGCTTTGACTCCCTTCCTCAGGCTGGGTCGGTTGAGAGTGGGGAGAGGAAGCAGGGATGGGTGGTGGCTTTCAGAGGTGGGGTGTGAGGTCAGATGGCGGGTGGGACAGGACAGAGCCTCAGCATCCCAAGCCTAAGGCATAGCCAAGGAGCAGTCCAAGCTCCCCTTCTCCAGCATATTCTCAGGGCAGTGCCTGTGCCATGTAAGGGTTAATTCTGGGGCGGCCTCCAGCCTGTACTGGTCAGATCAGAGTCCAGTGACAGGGGCTAGAGCTCTCCCTCCCTTCTGTCAGGTTGTCTTGGAAACTCAGCTGTAAAGAGCCGTGGGTCCCCTTCAGTCTCTGTGCCCCTGCCCTCCCCCCTTCCTCCCCCATGTTCCCCTTGCCAAGCCTGGCACTTCTCCCTGCCCAAGCAGAGCCAAAAGGGGGCCCCAGGACAGGAGGGGTTAAGCAGCCTCTGTTCCCTTGCTGGACTTTTTCTCTGTGAAGATGGCTCAGGGTGTGGGTGCCCTGAGCCATCCTGAGGGTGGAATGTCTTTGGACTTTGCAGTGGGTGAGGCCTCTCCAAAGGTCAGGGCTATATTTGTGGGAGGGGGGGTCCCCATGACTCACATCCCAAGGTGGCAGAAGCTAGTGAGGCAGGCCTGTCTCTTGTCTAACCTGATCCAGGGTCCTGGGAACTCCTAGATGAGGGGGCAGCTCCCTGGGCATTGGGAGGTGGGGCAGTTAGTTCTTCTCCAGGTGCACAGAACCCCCGTAATTCAACAAATGCCCTTCCTCAGTGAGGACACCGAGGCCCAGAGAAGCCCCACCTTGCTCTTGGGGACCTGGTATGAGAAACACAGCTGACATCTGGGCTCTGCTCAGCTCCTCAGATAGTGCCCCCTGCCTCTCCGCCTGGTAGCACACACGGAGAGAGCCAGAGGGAGGGGGAAAGTGGTGTCCCCTTGTTCGACAAGTCCCTAGCCCTCAGCCATAGGGAGGCGAGAGATGTCAGAGGGGAGGAAAAGGTGCAATCAGGTGTGCCTGGCTAGGTCTGAACCAGTGACAAGAATAAGAAAAAAAGATACACATGAACTATAAAAGCCTGAGGGTCAGGAGAAACCCGCCTAGGTTTAGGCCCCGCGAGTGGGACGGCCCCACTGTCGCCATGGGGAGGGCACTGACCCTCGGCCTGGCATCTCTCCCGCTGGCCTTTCCTGCCCCTCATTTCCAGATAGCAAGTGGGGCTGGGCTTGTTTTCTCTCAGTGCGGGCAGCTGCCAACCGTAATCTTGGGTGTGGCCCTAATACTGCTATAATGTCACTGTCACCTGGGATGCATGTGAACAGTGTTAGGGCCCTGGCCTGTCCCTGGGATCTGTTTTTCAGAGGCTTCCCAGGTGGGAGTTCGGCGGTGAGCCTAGAATGTCACTCCGTGTAGGACAGTGTCTTTTTAATTCCTTATGACCCACCAATAACTCCTGAGACCAGTTTACTAGATAGAAACCAGCACATTTTTTAAAAATAAAAGTTAATAGAAAATATCAGCGAGCATTGCACAGCAGTAGGGTACTGGGTTTTGTTTTTTTTTAATTTTTCCATCCACACAATCTTTTGTGAGTGCTGGGGTTGCACAAATGTCAGACAACCCTACAGCCGGGTGCAGGGTCTGATGATCTGACCAAAAGCAGCATCTCTGGCCCTTGAGCAGGCTGCACTTGACACTGCTCTCTACTGCTTCTGGCCTCACCTCCTCACCTCCTCTCCTCCTCTCCCAGGTCCCCTGCCTGAGCCCTTCACCAACGGGGAGATTCAGAAGGTAAGGGTCGCGCTGTACCTGCTAATCTGGCCCCAACCCCATGGGAGGAGGGAGCTGCCAGGCAGTGGTGTACTTAACACAGCCCCTGAGCCCCAAGATATACAACAGTATACCCTTGCCCCTGCTGAGGGCCAAGGCTGTCACTCCAGAGAGGCCTGGTGAAGCCGCTGTGCAGGCCGCCATCCTGGGTGCCCGGCCCCCACCTCCAACTCCCCACCATACAGAAGAGGCCATTCTTCCCCCCAAGAACAGAGCTCTAGTGTCTGGCTGTGCGCTGCCAGCCCTGCTACTTCCAGTCTGGGTTGGAAGAACAAAGCCCCTCCTCCCCTGGCAGAAAGGAAGGGGGGTGAGGCTGGGGAAGAGACAGCAGGCCAGGTGCCAGCCAGATACACGGCGGGACCCGGGAAGGGGCCGAGCGCCA
Source organism: Tympanoctomys barrerae (assembly GCA_002564285.1). Classification (NCBI taxonomy): domain Eukaryota; kingdom Metazoa; phylum Chordata; class Mammalia; order Rodentia; family Octodontidae; genus Tympanoctomys; species Tympanoctomys barrerae. The sequence goes on from NDGN011442886.1 coordinate 3,837, forward strand.
GGCTGACGCCCAGCCAGAGCCTTTGCTCCTGAACAGGCCCGCTTGGTCAGGCCGAGGCCAGGAGTGTGCAGGGTCTGCTTTTCCTCAGGAGTTTGTACCAGGATCCCCAAGCCCGCTAGGAACCTTCTATCACCCTGTTGGTGGGTCTAGAACATTCCATCCGTCTTACTCCTTCCAAGGATCTGCTTAGCTGTTTGTATTCTAAAATGGATAGGGCTGCAGCAGGTTTGGGGAGCCCCACCTGTGTCCCCCACAGCTATCAGCGAGGCCCTGGTATACCCAGGCTCCAAGTCCATTACATGAAAGCCGCACCAGGGAAGACTTGGAGCGATTCAGCCAATCCCCCCTTCATCGCAGCCCTCCCACTAGGTAACAGATGGGACCAGGATACCCTCTCTGATCCTTTACGGAATGTAGAAAGTGAAGCTGGAATTTGGTGGGTGACCACGGTGTGAGCTGCACTTCTCAGATGGGGCGTCCAGCTTTCCTGAGCAGGGGTCTCCGCCCCCTGCCCTGCCGGCCCACACCCCTTTTCTCTGTGCCAGGAGAACAGCAGTGAAGCCCTGGGTGAGGCAGCCTTTGAGAGCCCCAGGCCAGTGCTGGCGAGATCTGCCTCGAGCGATACCAGTGAGGAGGTAGGCCAGCCTGGCAGGGGTTGGGACCGGGCTATAGGACGCTGATTCCCAGGCCACTTTGGTTCCTGGCACACCAGTCTGCCCTGGAGGTCACATGCTGAGGCACGTCCTGTTCTTGTGACCTGGCTTCCCTGGGCACAGCCTCGAGGGAGCCGGCTCACCCAGGCTGAGAACCAGAGCCTCCCAGGCACTGACTTCCAACTGTCTAACTCCAGTTTCTCTCTATAGTTCAGTTCCCAAGACAGCCCCAAGAAACAGGACTCCACAGAGCCCTCGTCTACCTCCTCCTCTGACCCCATCCTGGACTTCAACATCTCCCTGGCTGTGGCCAAAGAGAGGGCGCACCAGAAGCGTAGCAGCAAGCGGGCCCCACAGATGGACTGGAGCAAGAAAAATGAACTCTTCAGCAACCTCTGAGCACCCGTCTGCGGCAGCCCAAGGCTGGGGAAGGGCCCAGCCTACAGCCCGTCCATCCTAGCCACCCCAACCCCACTGCCCACCAATCGATGTTTCAATCAGCACCAGCACCTCCCTTCATGATGAATCTGATTGTCCTAGATACTTCGTTCTTCTCTTAAGGTGTTTCTCTGTCCTTTCCAATGAAAAAGCAGACTCTTCCCCTTCTCCCTGAGGGCTTTCTCCTACCAGGTAACCCCTTGCCACTCATCCTGGGACATCACTGGGACCCACACCAAACAAGGACCCTGGAGCCAGGTGCTCACATGTGACCGCTGGTCCAAAACTAACGAAGGAACTGATTTCTGCAACCACTGTTCACAGTGGGCAGGGTGCCCTTCATCCTGGGAGTGGTGGTTTGGTTATCTGCTGATTTTTCTTTTTTTTTTTTAAGAGTGCAGTATCAAGAGTTCAAAAGGACCTTTGTTTCCTTGATTTTCCTGGTCATTAACATCTGAGGTATAGCAGCAGCCTCAGTCTTAAATTTTTGTTTCTAGTCTCACTATTAAGAGACCTGGGCAGCGTGGGAAGGATCTGGCTGCCCCCTGCCATCCCTGAGCCAGGCACCACCACTGTAAAGACACTGCTTCAGAAACCAAGCCCGTTCCTCTCTACTTCATCAGCCTCTGAGTCTTCCTTTGAAGCTCTTGTCATTCTGGGTAGGAAGTGGGAAGTGGTGTAGGTGTGGCCAAGTGGCCTCTGGCTGGGGGTAGGAGGCAGCTGCAGGAAGGACCATCTACAGGTGAGTGCCCAACCAGAGGACCTAGCTTCTGCAGCTGCTCAGGAACCTGCTCAGCGCCAGCTGCTTGCTGTCACCATATAGGTGCAAGAGCTGCTGGTAGGGCCACTATGGGGACATGGGAGGTGGCCAGCCCAGGGCTTGGGGGCTCTGAGGCTCCCTCATCCCAAGGGTGCCACAGTGTGAAGCTGGGCTTGGAGCTGGAGAGTTGGCCAGAGGATGGGACAGGCTGAGCTGGCGCCAGCTATTTTATCTTATCTGGCCACTAGCCTGATTGGAGGGCGTTTCTCCAGCATTGGGGGAAAACAAACTGGCGCACTGAGCCCCAGCATATGCTGAGTGACAAAGTGGGAGGGAATGCAGGTCCAAGCCCTGGCCCCTTACACGTCAGGCACCTGAGGCCACATCCTAGAAGTCTGTCTGGTGGCCCAAGCTGCGAGGCCAGAAGGTCCTCGGAAGGAAGGGAAGCTGGCCCTGGGCTACCTCCAGTCAACCCACGAGGAGACGACTGAGAACCAGGCTGCTGAACTGAGGGGTAGGGAAGATAGCCCTTAGAGTGGAGAGAAGGGCCAGTCTTATCTGGCCATCTGGTTCTTTAGGGTTTGGATTCCACTAGCCCCAAATGGAACCATCCAGAACCCTTATCACAGCGCTCATCGTTCTGTGTCCTGCTCCCTTTACCCAGCCCTCGACTAACCCTTTGACCCCAGGTGGAGTGTTCCGTCCCCCATGGATTGCCCCACAGGGCTTGGAAGGGCTCCTCCCTGCCTCACCTGCTGGGTGGAGAAGCCCCAGGACCTTTGACTGCTTCAGCTGCAGACTGGGACCAGTTGGTGGGTGGCTAGAGGGAACTCCAGTCCCTAGAGGGCTAGAGCAGAGTGCAAAAGAAACCACAGCAAGTGAAACCTTCGCCTTAGGCTCAGGCATTTGTTACATTTACAGAATTTCAGCTGTCATCAGAGGTGGCAGGAGCCATGGGGCTTCAAGTCACAGTATGTGAAACTCGTTTGTTTCAAAGATGCCCACCAGCTGCCTTCTAGGACTGTATTTTGAGAACAATGCCTAGCTTTTTTTTTTTTTTTGTGGTGCTGGGGATTGAACCCAGGTCCCAGTGCTTGCCAGGCAGGCACTTATTCTACTGAGCTATCTGCCTAGTCTTTCTTGATACCCCCACCCAACTCCCCTGCAATTCTTGCCTAGTCTCAGCAGCCTGGGCATCCCAAACCTGTGCTGCCACTGCCCCCTCATGGGCAGGCTGGGTACTGCAGCCTAGAGCTGATGTGGGAGAGCAGCGGGGATGACAAGCTGGTCCTCCGGGATTGGGCTGCTGAGTGGCTTTTCTCTTGGAGCCAGCAGCCAAGTAGGAGCGTCATTAGCAGGGTACTCTCCCAACCTCGAGGAGTTTGTAAACAATTTATTCCTCTTCACTTGGGGCTATCTGGCTCTAAAAATGAAGAAGGAGCAAAGGGAAGGGGCTGGTCCCACACTCCCTCACCAGTCCACCTCCTGCCTTCCAGGGTCACAGTAGCCTACTGCTGCCCACAGAACTGAGCTGCCTTTCCCAGGATGGGTATTGATACTGAGCAGGTAGCTCACGCGGGCCAAGTGCAGACAAGGGAGCTGGCCAGCCCAGGGCTTCTTTTTTTTTTTTTTTTTTGGTGAAACTGGGGATTGAACTCAGGCCCTTGTGCTTGCCAGGAAGCGCTTATTTCACTGAGCCATCTCCCCGGCCATAGGGCTTCATTCTTAGCCAGGGTAGTGGCCCTGGGTGGTGCTTCGGGTCTCAAGAGGAAAGGCCTGTCCATCCCCACTTCACCATGCCCTTCCCAGTACATTCTTGCCATGTCCTCCAGGGGCATCTGAGTCAGTATGGCACTGCCAGCCATACTGAGGGGAGGGAAGTCAGTTCAGCCACTGCCAGCCAGGAAGAGGCCAAGGCGAACCCAGCCCAAGCCTAAAGGTCCCTGAAAGGTGACTCGCAATTTGGAACTGGGACCAAAGGGACCATATATGCATCTCCCATGAAGAGCTGCAGCCCCTGGAGTGGCTGACCCTAGCGCCCAGCCCCTGCAGAGTGGTGGCCAGGGCCAGGCTGTCACTGGTGCTCCACGGATCCATCTCTATAAGCCTTCTCCTCCATGTGGCTGGTCTGAGCCAGAAGCCACTGCCGTTCAGGCTCACTCACTGTCAGCCTAAGTATCACTTCCTGGAAGACACTGTTCAGAGCCACCTGCAAGAGCCAGAGGACAGGGCCCACTAAATGACTCATGTGTTCTACCACCACCAACCCCAGCACCCAGACCCTGGCCTGCCCAGCAACCTCCTTACCTGTTCAAAGTGAAGCTTTTGGAACATCCGGATGCTGGGCTCATTTTCTTGCCCGATTTTTGCCTCAAACTTAGTCAGACCTAGCTTGGTCACTCCTCCAGACATAACAGGGAGAGGGACAAGCAGCAGGATGAAGCTCCTCTATTTCCTGTCCCCATTTGCAGGACAGGCACCTGGCACCCTCCCTCAGGGACCTAGCCGCTTCTCCCCGCCACCCTCCCCACCACTCAGACCATCTTACCATAGGACATCATCAGGAGAGTAGCCTCAGTGCCGAAGCCCTGGCCCCTGCAGCTAGGCTCTAGGACAAAGAGCAACACAGTGGCTGACACCAGGGCCAGGTTCCAGTGTGTGACACCCTGTGAGGTTGGTGCTACTGTTACATTGTGCACACCAGGAAGAGAGGCGCTCAGACGTGAAAGGACACACCCAAGGGTCATGCTTGCAACCAGCAATCTGACTCCAAAGCTGACCCCTTCACCTTAGTACACTCCCTTGAAGGAATCGGGGGCCCCTGGGGAAAGCTGAGGAAGCGGGTATGCAGAAACAGGCAGTTCCTCCAGCAGAACACTCTGCAAATCATTTTTCTCAAGGGTCCACTATTTACCTCAAGGGCACACTGAACTTAAAGGTCTACACTGATGCACTAGAAAGTGATGAACATGGGGTGAACCATGAGGCTACAGGAAGCACTGGGGGGCAGCCTGCCCCAGCCTGGTACTGGTCTCACACTAAGCTCTGAGGTCTGAGGGCCAGGAAGAAAGGGAGGCTGGGCCCTGTGGACAAACCTGCAATCATGACCTCAATCTCCCCTAGCGTGGGGTCTTCCACATCCGTGAGGAAGAGGTTCACATCGCCCACCATGCAGCTCTCCTCAGCAGGGCCTAGACCGGCCTGCCACTTTTTTGCATCCAGCACAATGAAGGTACACTCTAAGGGAAGAGATGATAGTTACCGCCCACAGTCACCGGCCCAGAGAAGAGAGGTGCAGAGGGTGTTTGTGCCCAAGCAGAAATTCTAGAAGACCACTGTCTGCCTGGCCCAGAGCTCCATGCAGCTCATTACAAAGCTCCAAAACAGCCTTAAATCTAAAGGAAAAATGGCCTTCTCCAAATAGCAACTATACTCTAGAAGAGCAGATCCAAAGGAGGATAACTACATTAGGCTTCGGAAAGGGACAAGAGGACAGAGCCTAAACCGACGGCTAGAGCACAAAATGCATTACTTTCTGTAAATCCTAAGTGTGGTACAGCAAGTGGAAAGGACAAAGGGGTCAACCACAGGGACCAGCCCTGTGGATAGAAGGGTTTCTAGCACACCTACCAACATGTTCTCTCTCATTGTCTTCTGGGGATGGGACTGAAGCCTTGCACTGAGCTCCATGCGCATCTGGCTGCCCAGGCTGGCCCCAACCTTGTGATCCACCAGCCTCTGCCTCCCAAGCAGCTGGCATTACACTGGCGTGTGACACTGCACCTAGCTTCCAAGCTTTCCATAAAGCTCTTGTGGTCCCACAGGGATGGGAGTCGGGATGGAAAAGGGGGGAACCCCTGACTCAGCCCACCCAGGACCAGGGCCTCGGCTGCTCACTGTCGGCATCCTCCTGCCAGCTGCGCTGCATCATGTACTCCTGCTCCAGGGTCAGTGGCTCCGAGGCTGTCAGACGCTGCAGTTCCTCTGATTGCATCCATTCGTGGTACCTGCAGGGACCAAGGGATAGCCTTAGACACACAGGACTGATTTGGAAGCACTGCGCTCGCACTTTATAAGATGAAGAAGTGTCTGTAATCCCAGTTACTCGGTAGACTGAAGCAGAATACAGGTTCAAGCTCAGCCTGGACAACCTAGGGTCTTGATGAGACCCTGCCCCGCCCCCCAAAGAAATAACAATAATAAAGTCAAAAGGCTGGAGATGTAGCTGAGTGCAAAGGCCATGGGTTCAATCTCCAATACAAAAAAAAGTATAATAGGGAGGAGACCCCCACAGAAGACCCAAAGAGGGTTATGGTTATGCCTAGGCCAGACAAGACCCCTAAACAGGCCAGACCCATGAAAGAACAGCTGCAAGGGATTGTTCTATCTGCTCACCTTCCCAACTTGGCTCAGAGGTCCATTCAGAGCAGGCTAAACCAAACATTCCTAAGATTCCTGAGGGGGAGTATATGACAAGCCAACCTCAGCAACGAAGTCCTGACAAATCCCCACAAAGGCAGAGGGCAGGGACTCCGAAAGGAAAATTGTAAGTAGAAGACACTGCCATAATTACTGCTTTCACAGTTACAAGACATTTGCCAACTCCTCCTACAGAAGTTCATTCTGTGACTCAGTTCTAGCCTTTCCAGTAGCAGATACCAAAACAGCCTGGTAGGGTCGTGCTGGCACATGCCTGTAAACCCCAGCGCTTGGGACTGCTGCAAGATCCAGCCAGCCTGGGCTCCATACTAAGTTCAACAGAAGCCTGGAATACTACTGAGACCCTATCTAAAAAAAAAAAAAAAAGACTGAGCCTGAGCTGCCACCATGCCCCCCCCCCTGGGGTTGCATTCTAACCAGGTCCAACTCCTCTGTGTTGAATGCCCAGCTAAAATGCCAGCCTACCACTCTTCTCTCATGGACTCTGACACCAAAATTATTGGAAACATGATACTACTACCCATAAGGAGTCAGTTCAAAGGAGAGACACAAAAAATATATAGATATTGTGGGTGAAGCATCTATTACTTTAAGGCCAATGTATTCTTCAAAACCTATGAAATTAAGGATCAAGCTAGCAGGACTTTAATACATATAACGCTACATTTCTGAATGTCTAAAAAAATAAAACACCAGGGCACCAGATGTAGCTCAGCAGGACAGGGCCTGCCTGACAAGCAGAAGGGCAATAGTTTGATCTCTGGTATGAAAAGAGAAAAAGAAAAGAGAAACTCCCAAAGTGCAATTCCAAATGCCAAGGAGAGAAAAAATATATATAAACTGTAAATTACTAACTTTCCTAATCACGGAGAGCCTGGTTTTTCACTAAATGGCATTTATGCCAAACCTGGGAACCAAGAGAAAGATGAAGTGGTGAAAGCCCACCTGCAGCAGCCAAGGCACAAGATTGGACCAAGACCTTGTGAAAACCTTCCTGACCCTGAGAATGACAAACCCAGCAAGTGGTGGGCCCACTCTGTGAAGACACAGCTCATGAACAAGAGTCTGTCAGGACCTGGGCAGAGAAGAGAACCTGAAACCACGTGTTTTACAGCACAATGTGCACCATCCTTTTTTTTTTTTTTTTTTT
>NDGN011442887.1:0-26229 GCA_002564285.1 Tympanoctomys barrerae
AGAAGAAGAAGAAGAAGAAGAAGAAGAAGAAGAAGAAGAAGAAGAAGAAGAAGAAGAGACAATACAGAAAGGGAAAAGACTAGGATGTACCTGAGACATTGGACTGAAGTGGAGATGCCCACATGAGCACATGGTTTTTATTGGATAGTGAAAGAAAAATATATTCATGTGCATATACTTTTACATGTGTGAATTTTATGAATTGTGCCATGTATGTATTTTACATATCATATTAAATGTGCTGTATTTTTGTATCAGTTGAAGGACCTACAGATAATGGTACATTTGTAACAAGGAGCTACATAACATCCATTTCTTGGCTTCTAAGTGCCTTGTCCTCTACAATGAACCAGGGCTACAAAAAGTGGGGAAGAGGAAGGAGAGAGATGGACGGAGGGGAAGCGAGGTTGGCTGACTGTAGAACTTGGATAACAAAAGAACATGATGGCCTCTAGCATCTGTTCATCTGTAGAAACTAAGTCAGTCCTCAACTAATAGTGGAGACATAAGAAACAGAAAGAGGATTTAGTTTGACTGTACTCCCATTGGCTAAATCAAAGGCAATAAAAGCATCACAAGGTCTGGGGATATTGCGCAGCGGCATAAGTGCCTGCCTGGCAAGCACAAGGTCCTGAGTTCAATCCCCAGTACCAAAAAAAAAAAAAAAGAAAAAGAAAAAGAAAAAAAAATCAAAATGTTAATAATGAACTATGACCCACTGAATAAAAATCTCGAAGTCCATAGTAAAGTGAACACAGGGCAAAATACTAAGAAAGAAAACTACAGTAGATCAACTGGTAACAGATATTACAGTTATGATAGGTACACAAACAGTGGGTGAACACTTTGTGGATTTGAGAATATTAAAATAATCTGCATCGAAATATCTGCTTATAAATTACTTAAGCTAATTAAGAAAATGGGAAGTGCGTACTAGAGAAGCCAGGCAGCACCTTCACCAAGGTTTCACCACTGACGTGGCACCATCGGAGCAAACAAACATCTTGCACTTCCTGGTGGACTGAGAAGAGCAGGACATCACTTTGGTGTCCCTGCCACAAGCAGATCACCTGGATGTAATCCTGAGGAAACATCAGACAAACCCAAGTGATGTCAACCTATGAGCTACTTCAGCTTCTCTGGGAAAATGCACTGGTTGAGAAAGTAAAAAAAGAAAAAATCCTGAAAGAAGTCAAAAGAAACATGAAAATAAAGTGTTATGCATGATTCTAAGTCCTGGATAAGGGGAAAAAAGATAGCTATAAGAGTAATTATTGGGCTGGGGAGAAAGCTTGTTGGTCTAAGTGCCTGCCTGGCAAGCGCAAGGACTCAGGCTCGATCCCCAGTACCAAATTCTGTGCTGGCCCAGAACAACTGGGATGCCGTGCTGGCCACTGAAACTGGGTGTGGTGGCACACACGTGCAAGCCCAGCACTGGGGAGGCTGAGACAGAAGGATCACTACAAGTCCGAGCTGCATAGCAAGCCCCTATACCAAATAAATAACTAAACAATTAAATAAATAACTTTAGAAGAGTAATTATTAGAATAATTGTTGAAATTTAAATATGGAACGTGTATCAGATAGTAGATAGTATCTACTGGTGTGAGGTGCTAACTGTCTGACTTTTGGTGAATATACTTTGGCTATGTAGGAGAATGTGTTTGTTCACAGGAAACATACAGAGTATATTTATAGGGTATAATATCTTGAATGCTCCCTCAAATGACAACAAAATGGTAAAAGGAAAGATGAAAAGAGAAAGAGCGAGAGAGTACAGAAATGATGAGGTAAGCAAGACAAAATGTGAATGAAGTAGACAAATAATATATGAGAAATTCTTGTATTATTTTTATGATATTTCTTTAAGTTTGGAATTTTATCTAAATTGAAACTACCCCAAATCGATATTAAAACACAGAAAACATAATAATTCATAGGCATCATTCCAAAAAAGTGCTGAGTCTTCTGAATGAAAGATTCCATGACCTCATAAACGTGTTCAGGGTGAGCTCCTTCTGATGTGAGGATCCACCCCAATGCACTCTAATAATGAAACCTATTTAACTGAGATTAATCCAGCACTTCCACAATATTCAGTTAGAGAAACTCTGTAAAGTGGAATGGTCATCAAAATCTAGGGAAAATACACATATCCTATGGAAAAGAGTTGGGGAACCACTTGTGCAGAAAATGTATTTCCCATACACAGCTAATTTTAAAAAGATCTGAGCCAGAGAAATAAAAGAGAGGAAGAGAGAAAGGTACACATTCACAACAAGAGCAGAGTCCGCTTCAAAAAGCAAAAGAAGAATGACTCAAATCTTAACAAAGACATCTATCTAACAGAGCCCAGCCAAGTGCTCAGAGCTCATGCTTCGGGACACTGGGCATCACTCACACCCCCAGGGACAGGTTTCAGGACCTCAAAGGACATCAAAATTCACCAGTGTTTAACTTCCCTACACCAAGGAGCACAGTCTCTGTGTAGGATCTACATGTATCACTGATTCACCTCTATTACTTAAGAAACCTCACCCACTGTAGATGCTACGTCAACACCTGTTGCACCACACTGTTTAGGAAATAAAGATAAAAACTGTAGAAGTCTATACCTGCCCTGTACAGATGTTTTCCTTACTCCCAAATAGTTTTGATCCACACTCGGTTGAATTCACATGTGTAGATTCCATGAATGTAGAGAGTGACTACACTGTTAGAGTGCAGATATCCTATAAACTTGAGAATCAGTTTTATTCAGTCATTACACAGGGCGTGCTGTGCTTTGTGTGATTTTAAATCTGACTCTTCTGATGAACCAGATAGCAGAAGAGCTCGCCAGCCTTAGTGAGTGTCCACAACAGACAGGCCCTGTGCTAAGGCTCGGAGATGAACAAGATACAATTCCTGACATCCACATACTCGCACGTCAATGAGGGAAGCAGAAAAGTGAAGATGTGGGTATTTAGGAGGAAATATCAGAGACTGAGGTTGCGGCACAAAAGTACTTGAGCACATTCGCAGTGTGCTAAGAAACAGATGCCAGGTTCAACTGCCAGTGCTGAGATGAGAGAGAGAGAGAGAGATAGAGAGAGAGAGAGAGAGAGAGAGAGAAACAGACAGAGACAGAGACAGAGACCACAGATAGAGATGGATCAGAGAGAGAACAAGGAGAGAGGAAGAGAGGGAGAAAGAAGAGAGGCAGAGGGGATGCCAGACTCAAGCAGAGAGGTATAAGGAAGTTTCCTTGAGGAGACAATACTTAAGTTAAAGTAATACATGCTGAATTTTGGGGGGGAAGTAGTCAAAAGAATTTTTTACTTCATTTTAATTAACCAAATTACATTGTGCTTCCATTGCTATAGATGGAAGAAAGAAAGAAAAGACAGGGAGGGAGGGAGATAAAAGAAAGAGAAAGGAAAAGAAAAGATACTCATTAACTACTAAATTTAGGTGTCTTTAAAAATCTAAGGACTAGATGGTAAGGTTGCCCCAAAATAACCATCTTAGAATTCTTTCAAAGGCACCACTAGACACACCTAGGAGTTCAAGTGCAGGAGGAAGATAACTGGAAGAGAAAAACACATAAAGAAACAAACTGAAACAAATCAGAACTAGAACAGCACGAGAAGACAAGAAGTGATAAGTATTGTTTACCTGTCAGCTGACATTGATTAATCTTATGCTCAGTGATATCGCTCAGCGATTCAAACACCTGGAGGCAGCTGTCACAGCTGTGCACGGCTTCCTCTTCCAGCTCCTCCCCGTCCTCCAGCCTCTTCTTGCAGTCTAGTGCCTCTCCATCCTCAGTCTTGTCTTCAAGTTTACAGTTGGGGTCTGCAAGGAAATCAAGACTGTAAGTACAGCAGTTAAAGACAGGTTCTTTCAAGGCAATGTTTAATCTCCTTGCTAGCAAAAACAGGCGGAGGCTGCAGGAGGAAGACATCCTTGTAGATTTTATTACAGAGAATCAGAAGAGGATCGGAAATGAGTCTTTCCTCAAATTGGTCAGTTTTTATTATTAAGTAAGTCCTTCCTTTCACCTACTGTGTAGGCCTTTTTCTGCTTCTCCCTTCAAATAATTTGTCCATCCTTAAGAACAACTTTATCATTTTTCACAGTCTTTTAGGAGTTTTTGCTTCAAAAGGAGAGATAAATCACTTTCTAAATTAAACAATCTTGAAAGCAAAGGGAAAAAATTCGCTGTGTTTAAGAATGAACTTCTTTTCTGCTAAATATATTCTTTCATGGGAAATTACCAGAATTAAACAAAAGTTGAGAGTAAGCTAAGCTGATTACCATAGGCACGAAATTGACCTTTACTAACAAGCTGGTCAAAACATATAGTTGCTCCATTATTTCCTAGACAGTGATAGCAAAACAAGCCCTGCCATGCAGCAAAACATTCTTACAAACACAAACTCAAGAGTGAACGTCTTCTGTTTTCAAAATCATCCAAGAAAGCAACAAAGAAAAATACAGCAAGAGCAATTTGAAATCATAATCAATTAACAGCTTAAACTGGCATCATCAATGGTGAAAAGCTTGTAATTGTGAAAACTAAATAGCTCCGCTTTACCCCTAAGGATGGTATATAAACCACGAGGGAACTAAGACAGGAAAGCACAACTAAAGCTTTTACTTAGAGCTCAGAGAATATTTTTGGATTATTTAGGCTGTTCCTTGACCCATTTGGGAGATGGATCCCTAAAACTCTGGTGTCTCTGCCCCTCTGGCAGAAAAGCAAGGGGCTGGGGGTGACACTACAGTAGGGGTGGAGCAAGAGGGAGACAATGTACTTCTTTGGATGAAACCAGGATCATCTAATTGGTGACTTAATTTGTGGGATGCCAATGTCTAATAGGCAGTAGTCCCCCAAAATGAGAAATAAATTATGTCTCATATCAAGCCAGAGATTTAAGACACGGACTCATCAATGAAACGCTGACAAAAAAATATTATATCAAGACACCTAAGAAACAAGTGATGCATCACCTATTCTCACATCTTTAGTAAGACTAAATTAAGTTTAATACAGCTATAGTTGATGATTAAAATATACAAATACTCACTACCTTAAATGTTTCACTATCTGAAGTGTCACAGCTGAGAATCTATGCAATCAAAACTATCCAAATATTTCTTAGAAAGTTCCATAATGCTACCGCCTCACCATCCTGCTTTCAGAGAGTGCTTCCTGCTACACTCCCTGCTATACTGTAACATGCTTCTAGAAATCCTACTTCTACACATCCCTGATATACCCTTTTCCATCTGCCAGTTGTCCCAAAGCCTTTCTTTACATTTATAACAGACATAACTGTGTCACCATGCTTGAAAGGAGCCAGACACGCCCAAAGCCACTTACATTCCAAACTATAAAATAATCTCTCAAGCTTAGGAGAAAAGGCAGAATCCCCACCTCCAAGAGAAAGTTGTTTGTTATTTGTTTTATAAAGCACATAGTATTTAAGTAAATTGATAATTTAGGTTGATGTGCCATCTGGAAAATTATTGTCTCAAAACTCTACACAGTGCCAGTTTCCATGTACTGGAATTTAGAGGGCTCATACCTAGGGGAGTAAAACAGGATCTTTCTCGTTTGTCTTGCACTTTGCCCACAACAATGCCATCACCAGGTGAGTGCTCAGTAAACAGTATTTAAAGATGGTGAGAAGGAAAGGGTAAAGAAAAAAATGGCAATGACTAAAAAGTGTCCTTTATTGGTATGTTTTCTGGTAAATAGAAACAACCTAGTTATTTCCAAATTAAAAAGCACCTGCATGTCTACATTTCCCCAAATTAACCCTGTTTGACCCACCAGATTTGAGCTTCCTGCTTTCAAATGTTGTGTCTAGAGGCCCAGACACAACAGACGGGTAACGGTCTGAAGATCTCCCACAAACTAAAACCAAGTGCTGAAACCCTGCCAAAGTAGAAAGCAATTGAAGACAATGGATCACTGTCCTAACGATCACAGAGTGACCCCCCATGCCACTAAGAACTTGTTGGGAGGGAGCACGGACACACTGAGTATTCTTAGTTGTTTAGCATGAGTTTCCAGTTTCTCAAAAAACTGACAGCACTCAGGGATATGCGGATGTTAACTCTGAATTTTAATATGATTATTTAAATGCTACCCAGCAAGTTTGCAGACCTGTTTGTTTTTTAAATAAGGAGACTCTCAGAATACTCTAGGTAGTTTGCAGTGAAAAATGATAAAAAAACTCACTTTCCTTATTATTCAAGCATATGAGCACTTTACACAAATCCATTATCAAAAATACCAAACAAATAAAAGCGTGTGATATTTTTGCTCTCAAAAGCTAAACAAGGACCCCAGCCCATACTTCTGACACTATGGCTAGTTATTAGAATGAGAGTCATTTTAAGACTAATAAAAATGTTTTTGCTTCCACTTCTGCATTTACAGATAGAACCCTTCAGGGACCAAAATCAGTCAAGCTTATTCACTTCTGCTGCAACTTTAGGATGCATGCTCCAGCCAACTGGCGAATTTGTTTTTAGGTCAACACTTAAGTGGGACCCTCTGGGAGGTGGGTTCGATTATAGCCTATCATGCCTTGTGTAATGAGTACGAGAATCTCAGTCCCTCTCCCTGCAAGGTTTCTCCAACTTCTACTTTCAAGAGAAATTCTTTCTTGCCCATTGAAAAGATAGGTTTATTTGTGTTAGGGGTTTCCATTCCTAATGCTAGTTGATGCAGGAAGATTCTAGAAAGCTTACATTGTCAACCATTTCTTCCCCACAGGTGGCTACACTTCAGTAATTGCACATGGCCTTAGTGATGTAGTTTTTATAAAGTCCTTTGAGAGCCAATCATAAAAAATAATTGTATTACTCTGCTAGCCATTCAAACCTCTGACTTCAACCTAATGGGTTATAAACACAAGGTCCATGCCTGTGAGCACTGCCTTGCTCCTACACTACTGCAAGAGGGACAATTATTCTCCCAACCACATTGTTGGCTATAAACTCACTCCAAGGGCAGTATTTAAAAACATCCCAATGCCCCCTACAGTGCAGCTGCAGTCCATAGCAGAGGGGCGAACAGGACACCACTCACTAAACAACGCCTCCGAAATATGTTGCATCCACAAGTTATTTCACCTCTCCTGCCAACTTCCAAGCGCATTCCTTTGAAAGAGTACTGTGGACACAGGATTTACAGTATCCTGACCAGAATAAAAAACTAGACTTTAGAATACAGACACAACTATTACTACTACAGTCAATACCAGAATTCCATTTCCAATTTTGTTAATATCACCTATAAATGACGATGTACAAGAGGCAGGATTTCCCCCTCACTCTATCCTCTAGCAGGTAGTTCTTACCTTCTTCTCATCCTCCTCTTCATAAGGATTGTTATTGCTTTAACTTGGTTTAATAAAATTACAACTTTGGGGAAAATGAAAAATTGCACTGGCTTAAAAGTGTTGGAGGCAATAAACGCAGGGACTTCAATTAATTTCAAGTGTGGGATCAGTCTGAGGCCAACCTGCAGAAATTCTATTCTGCTCATGTAAAATGAGGTTTCACCACATTTGCTTTTTATAACCTATATAAAAGTCAAGTAAAAGTAATGAATATCCAAAAGCCATCTCAGTGGACTGGCAAAGACTATCTGTATTCTTAAAACTCATCTTACATATTTCTCTCTTTGCAACAAGGGTCACATGCCTGATCAAAGCTAAAATGTCAAACTACTGAGAAAACAGCCCAATTTCCAATCCATTTCACTACCTAGAAATGGACCTTCTTCCAAGCCCCTTTTGCATGGAAAAGCACCGGCAAAAGGAAGAAAAAGTCCGAGATCATGTGGTTATAATTATTACCAGGCAAAGAATATTTCTGCAGCTCAGTGGTAAAGTAAAACTCTGTCGCTCTCTGCTCCCAACAGTGTCCACGGCAAAACAACTGCCTCATTAAATCTCTGCAGTAAGATTAATATGCCGTAGCTGCACTACATTTATAACTTGGTACTCTATAAAAAGCACATTTAATGGTAAGAGCCAGAACCAAGATACAAAGTATTACTATAAAAACTTCTGGCAGGGAATGCATAGCGCAGGCCTCCCCTTCTTGCAAGAGATATAAATGAGGCTTTTCCTGGTAAATTCCAAGCATGAAGCCCTATCTGAAAAAACAGACTCAGTTTTTATGAGAATGGCAGAAACACAAGAGTCTGAAGATGATGTAAATATGAATGCAAGAAGATTACTTAACAACTAAGACTGGCAAGAGATGAATGAACCCAAAAATACTCTACTTATACACACATGCAAACTTAAACCTGGACCATTTCCTAACAGTTTGTTCTCCAGTCATAGCCAGTTTTATACCAGATCAAATAATCATGGCATGAATTATTCAATCTTCAACCAACTTACATGGTACCGAGTGATTACAACTAACTACCAACTAAAAACATCTATTTCTTTAAAAAAGAAAACTACAAGGCTTGATTTCACTGTAACAAGCATGACCTCCTGGGTTTTAGCTATCTAAAGTTGTAAAAAGTATGCAAAAAAGTGCCCCCAGTACCAGATTACTAGTGAAATAGCACACACATGATGGTTTTGTTACTTTAGAAAGTGCCTAAGTTATATTCTTTAAAAGAAAAATTAAAAACCTGTGTTTTACACTGAGGTTTTGTGCAAATTAAATACATATAAGATTTAAACAAATAAGTTCCACATTTAAATTTCCCCAAAATCACTACAGCAGGTGATTAACAAGGCGAGGTTAACAACCACCTTGTACCAAATAATGTCTAGTGTTGTATTTAAAGCTTACGTGTGTGCACGTAACTAGTCAGCTAGGCTTACTGCCATATTCAGAAACCTCACCCCTAGAAAGAAGCTCAGAATGGCCTAAACAGTAACTGTATCTGGAAGTACTCCTGCCCTCCCTGTGCATGTGGACCATATTCACTGCTTTCTCTTTATACTTTTTTAACAACAGAGGAGAAGTTACCTCCAGGCTGTGAGGAGTTAACAAGAAGCAGAAACCCTTCCCTGTTTTCAAAAACCAAAGGGCGGGATCATTATTTTATGCTTTCTGGGCTCTCAATATGCATTCTAACTTGAAATCCCCTAAGATGAAAACAGATTTAGGCAAAATAAATGGCACACTGATAGAAAATGGCAAGCAGACTCTAATGAGGGAGTGCAGGCTCGCCAGACTGAGCGGCCGTCTGTCCCACACTCGCCTGCTGGTCTGCTGTCTCATATCTTTTTTCTCTGCTGTCATCTAAAGGTAAACAAACAAAATAAAAACAAGCAGAGGGGTGGCTAGGGAGGAGCACCCCAGAGACCAAGCCTCAGCTAAGCAGGACAAACAAGGCCAGCCCAGGTAGACACCTGGCCATGCACCAACGGACACCAAGAGCGCCTGTGGTCAAGGTTAAGAATATGCTCTTCTTTCTTATTCTGTGGTATTTCTTTTCTGAAGGCTGTATTCTCAGAAAATTATTAAATTGTTTTACAGAAAGAGAAAAGAAATCCACTTTAATCTGTTCGTTCTTTCCCTTTTGTCTATAAAATTTCAGACAGAACGAATTATCTCTACATTAAACAAAATCATGCTGTTGAAGTATAGAGTTTCTGTGGTTTTGCTTGATTGTTCTACAGGTCTATCATAGTCCTTGAAGACCAAAGAGAAATATCACAGATGCACCATTATCAAGGAGAACATGCCAAATATGAATTTATTACCACTCTCTATCTACAATGAAATTCCTTGTAGGAGGATGTTGAGTGGGAGGAAATTAGCCTTGGGAGAGGTTAAAACAAACGACACATACACAATGCACACTTTGGAACCACATAAGTTTCTCCTCTTCTAATCACAATATCCTACCCAAATTCCTTCTTCTTAGATCTTCTTTGTCATTTAGTTAAAGGAAGATCTATGGAAAGAAAGCAATTACAGCACTCCAGCTTTCAAATATAGAGCAATTATAACATGGTCCTACTTTAAAGTCATTTTATTTTAAAGTGAATATCTAGGGCTGCCTTATGCCACTCTTGTAAACAAGTATTTACTGGGCACCTCTGAGATGACAAGCATTTGGCTAAGACTCTGGAGGTACAAAATCCAAGATGTTCTTGTCCCAGCTTCCAAAGTTTGTAATCTGCTGTAGTTTTCCAATAGGTAGATCAAAACACATTCAGTGGTTTGGGGATATTGGTCCTTTCTGCTTTCAAAGAGTCAGGACAGCTTGGGGTGCTTGAGCTCAAGTTACCTTGAGCTGCTTTGTCCTTTTGCCCAAGTTGGCATTCAGAACGTACTACCTTTCTGCCTTTGTCATGACAGGGTAAGGCAAGGAGAGAGACAGAGAAATAAAATATTGCATGCAAGCAGAGAAGGACTTGATGGGACATTATCTCCAACACAGCCCATTTTACCCAGAGCAGAGCAGCTTCAGCTCAGGATAAGGGTTAAAGGGAAGACAAGAATTCAAGACAGGTAGAACAGAGTACACCACCCTGAGGACATATGGGCAAAGCCACAGATGCACAAAGTAACATGATGTCTTCACAGAATGCAAGTATTTCTGTGCTACTCAAATAAGAGGTACTGGGTGGAATGGAAACAGAGGGAAGCCTTATGAAGACCCAGACTGCAGCAGACTGTAGAAGGAACTAGTTCATATGGGAACTCCTGCGAGCAAACCATTCTTACCCTGACCTCAGCATTCTGAGAAGGCAATGAGGGACTTTAAGTAGGAAGTGACTGATCTAGGTGACAGTTTAGAAACACGCTCCATTGGTCATGGAGAGGATGGTTGGACAGAGTCCAGGCCAGGAAGCAGGGAAGCAGGTCTGAAGGCTACGAGACAAACTAGGAAAGAAGTGGAGAGTGCAGAAAGGAAATAATGGGTCTGGGAGCCATTGAGGACTGTGGGCACAGAAAGTGGGGCGTTGGCTCAGTGTTCACCCAGCTTCCGTTTGGTGTAGTCATTCCTAGAGATGAATGCCCAGTCTTTGTTTAAAACAGGTATAGCTCAGCGGATTAAAGTGCCTGTTTAGACAGACGCAGGGATGAGAGTTCGATCCCTGGTGTGCTGTGCCAGCCCCCACTCCAGGGTGCACTGAGATGGCAATTAAGACTGTGTGTGGTGGGGCACACAGGTAATCCCAGCGCTTGGGAGGCTTAAAAACAGGAGGATAACTATAAGTGTGATCTGAGTAGTGAGACCCTGTAGACCCTGTACCAAATACATTAAAAAAAAAAAAACCAAAAAAACAACTAAACACCAGACCAGTGAGATAGCTCAGCAGAATAAGTGCCTGCTTTGGCAAGTGCAGGGACGAGGGATCGATCCCCAGTCCCCCATTCCACGCTGGCCCCTACCCCAGGGTGCACTAAGCCTGAGACCGAGTCCAGGCGTGGTGCACACGCCTATAATCCCAGCACTGGGGAGGCTGAAGACAGGAAGACCACCAAGAGTCCGAGCTGCATAGTGATACCCTATGCCAAATACACAAAATGAATAAATAAATAAGTCAATAAATAAATAAAGACCGTAAACAGGTGTACTCACCTAGGCTAACGACTTTACATCTCTCACTCAAGCTATATCTTTTATCTCACTTACCTAAATGGTGGCAAATTAATGCCAAAGCTGGGCAGAGAATAGACAGAAATATAATACTAGCCACCTTTACAATCTCACACAAGAGGTCTGCAGAGACCCCCTAAAAAAAATGATCAGGAAAAGAAATCACTGACAAACCTCCTTTCCTTCACTTTTATTTGGAATACACACAATGCCAAATAAAATACATGCAGAGCCGGCAAGATAGCTCAGTGGACTAAGTGCCTGCTTAGGCAAATGCAGGGACTGGGGTTCGATCCCCAGCATCATATGCTGCACTGGCCTCACCCTTTGGCATGCTGAGCGGGCCAGCAAGACCTGGCATGGTGGCGCATAATAATCCCAGCACTGGGGAGGCTGAAAACAGAAGGATCACTATGAGTCTAAGTTGCATAGTGAGACTCTGTACCAAATACATGGAAAGAAAGACAGACAGACAGACAGACAGACAGACAGACAGAAAGAGAGAGAGAGAGAGAGAGAAAGAAGCAAACTTTAACTGAAAATAAAGCCAGATATTTAGTCCCATATCTGTTTTTAATTTTTTTCATGTTTTTATTAAAACAAAACAAAACAACCACTAACCATTTGTTTAAAAAAGAAAACATAGTTCTACATGCAGTCCAGGATTTTGCTCATGAGATAAAGTAATAACACTAGCCCATTTTCAAGAATATAAAAATCTACGAGAAGTCACAATGCTCTCTCACTGGCACGCGTCCTATGCAGAGGCCTCTGTGCAGAGCCCACCTCGTGCTATTGGAACTTTCTGCCTCCAGAAATGGAGTTAAAATAAACAACTTTCCTTCAGAAAAATATATAAGTATATTAAAATGTTCTATTTAAAGCATATCATATCTTTCTGGTAGAAGAAAACATGGCACGAAACCACACAGAATTATGGCAAAGTCAGCAGGCCAAATAGATGAAGGAAGATGAAACGGACATTCAGCCCAGGGAAATAGCTTGGCGGCATGAGCACCTGCCTGACAAGTGCAAGGTCCCAAGTTCAATCCCCAATACAAAAAAAGGACATTCAAGAACTCAGCATCATCTCCCCCAAGAAAGCAAAGCTACCCTACATTATTTTTCCAGATGGTTTTACAGTGAGCAATAGCCTCTTGTTGACTTGTTGTTGGCTTTGGCATGTTTGTTTTGGTTTAGCTGGAGACACAATCTTTTCTCCTGGCCAGGCTGGAGCCTCTTCACACCCCAGCTACCTGATGCCATCATGCAGCCCACGCAGCCCAATCTCATATGGCTTTGAACTTCCTGCAAAAATAAATGAAAGCAACTTCTACATTCCTAGGTTCAATCTTAAACCAAGCCTCAAGATCCTCTGCTTCATTTTCTATAAGAAACATATTACATACAAATACTTTTAATATCCAGGCATTCGAGTAGTAATCTTCCACAGTAAAGTAATTTAAAACCTGCTAAATATCCACTCTGGAGGAAAATCAGTTACTTCAGAAATGGATACAAGGTACTTAGCACATAAACACCAGATTTAATGAAAAATGTTGTTTTTTTTCATAAACAGCTATAGCCATAAATAAAATCTATCTCTGAAGCTAGGATTTGGACATGGTGACATTTGGAAGTTTAATTATTTTCTCTTTACCAAACAATCTTAGAGACCCAACTACAGAAGTATAGTTGGGAAGCTTTATAGCACCAAACTTAGAAAAAATGGGGACAATAAGTCTTTGTATTTGAAAGACAACATACTGTTTAATGCTCTTACCAATTGTTCTTATATCCTCAGTTACTGTAGATGAGATCAATCAAATTACACCAATATTTCTAAATTGGACACTTAAAGTTAACTATCTCAACAATTACTGAAACAATAGCTTGAGGGAAAGTGCTTTATTCTGAACAAGAATACTGGGTAGCTTCAGCGTAAGAGCACTTGTGCAACACGACAGCCCTTGCCTTCACATTCTGAGAAGCAAATTCAAACTCATTCACAAAACTCAAACCAATACTGTCACTCAATGCCCCCTAGTAGCAACTTTGCCTTTTTTAAATGTAAGAAGTCATTCTTCTAAATGGCAATGATATATTTTAAAGATATGGATGATCAGATTTCTCTAACTTAAACACAAAATTTACTGTTCCACTAAACACGATTGGGTTCCCTAGGACAATGGGAAAAAAAAAAGAATTTTTTCTTCCCCTTCATCACCTCCAAATGATTCTCCAAGATATTGGGGATTAAAATAAAGTGTAAGTAATTTGAAAGCAAATTTCCAATTGCTTTTCTTCTCATTCCTAGCTAACATGTAAGTGGTAAGCCCACAGCTCTAAGTGATTCTCTTTAGGAAGATAAAGTGGTATCTAAATAGTTTCTTTAGGAATGTGTTGACTCAGCAAAAGAGAAAAAGGAGAAATCCTATAAAGTAAGGCGCTGTATATGTTTATACATGACAGATCAGAGCAAAAAAGGAAACTGTGATTTACGATTTAGGAACTATTATGAACTACAAGAAAATTTATGTATAATTGAAAAAAATAAAGGAATCCATTTTGTCTCCCTCAGTTAGACTAATAAATCTAAAAATGCATACAATCTTGCATGTCTAAGTTTTCCTCAGCCCAACAAACAAGACAAGAGAAACCATACGACCAAAATTAAACTATAAAAATAGATTATTATTGATTCATTGCTATTGCTGCAGCACTTTCCTTAAGGAATCTGAAACAAAGGAAACATACGGGCAGCATTTTCTTTTAACTTTTTAACTGTGCTTTTCATCTCCTAGAACATCAACTTCCTTAAGTTTCCAAATTAGTTTAATTCTTTCTTAAATTTTCACCACCTCCCCAAATACCAGATTTTTAAGATTCATGGAATGACAATCTTGCCAAATGTGCATTTAATCTGCATGTTTCTGCAGACAAGTAATAAAGACACCAATACTATTAGCATAATCAATACGCAATTTACAGAGCTACCCAGACAGAACTGAAAGTGAACGTGGATGTCATTCTCTCCCTAACTATAAATGAGCAGTTCGCTGAAATATGTTCCCAATTATATCATCTCAATCTTGAGTTGTCAAAATACTGAGATCATTTATGAAACATTTTATCATACATATACTATATATAAAAGCATATTTTAAATTATTCATTATTAGATAATCTCCAAATATAGTTGAATCAAGTAAATCAACTGCACATAAGGACAAATGGCTGATAAATATCCACATATATTTGTTGGGTTTTTTTCTTTAGCATGTGACTTGGTAAACATAAATGTGTGTGTGTGTGTGTGTGCATGCGCATGTGTGTGCATGCGTGCACATATGCATGCATGCACATATCAGATATGCAACCTTCAGTAAATACATGTAGAAAGCCTTGATGTTTGCAGAGGTAAGCCAAAGGGCCAGGGCTCATGTTTTCTGACAGCTAAGGCTTACCTTATTTTCAAGGTGTGGTTTTGTTTTCAGTGTTCTGGGGCCAGCACCCAGAGCACTGAGTATCTCACCCTAGGCAAGCATTCTACCACTGAGTCAGTCCTCAGCCCTCCTCTTAGTTTCTAAAATAGTAAAGCAACTCCTCCAATCCATCCTACAGCAACTTCTTATAACTTTTTAAAAAAGAGAAACTTTATATTTTAGCCAACACTACAAACAACAAGTACAAAAACACACAAAGAGCATGTGACATCTCAGAAGAACCATGGGACCGCAGAACTAGTCGTTTTATGTTTTTTTTCTGGAATAGCAGCAGGTCATGCCCGACTCTCCTCAGACAACGCCAATGTTCCATTAAGGCTCAGTCCATGGCTTTCAGGCTGGCGGGATGCCTTAACTTGCCATAGGGAATACAGGTCCGATTTTCAGCTAGCTGCTGTACACCAGACATTTGACACAACCTACCAGGTCCTCCCAAAGTCAAGTGCGGGACTGTGCCTCAGCAGGCTCACTCACCACTCACTCTAACTCAAGCGGGTGGGCTCCACCCTGGCAAGTCTTCAGATTCTGAGGGACAGCATCAAGAGAAAGACTTCTAAAAAGTTCCTCAGCTTTTAAGCTCAGAGATCTCACCAACAAAGGGGGAAATGTTCCTGTACCCTGCCACCCTGTCCCCTTCAACCACAGAAATACCTCCCAGATTGGCTTCCAGGGCCATTTCATCCTTTTACCCGAAGCCAAAGCTTTTAATTATACAATTATGGATTTGTCAGATTCTCCCTGTTTTCGAGGCTCTGAGGTCTGAGTGAGTAATACCGAATCACACTGCTTTCTCTTGTAGAAGTCAGCTGCAGCCGGGGAGATGGCTCAGTAGAATAAGTGCTTCCCCGGCAAGCGCAAGGATCTGAGTTCAATCCCCAGTTCCACCAAAAAGAAAAAAAAAAGAAGAAGAAGAAGAAGAAGTCAGCTGCAGGAAAGGCGAATAGAAGAGAGGAACAGCACCCTGATATCAACACAGGAAACAAAAGGGAAGAGCAGAGAAGAGACCAGTGACTGGTGCATTATTCTGCCTCTTGGCTTTATCAATGGCCCTGGGTGTTTTCATTTGAAAACAGTGGGATTAAAGACAGCTCACTTTTCAAGTTAGAAGTCCACATTTTTCTTCTCTTTCAGCCATGCTAATTGGATGAACTCAGTGTCTCCACCTCAGGGTTCTCACTGATAAACAGGGACAATGACAAGTAGCACAGGATTAATGACAAGTAGTACAGGAGTCACACAAGGCAGAGTTAAGGCACGGGATCTCTGGAAACAAGTGTGTGAAGGCAAAAGTACTTGCCAAAACTGTGAACTTAGCTCTCCTCCGGCTTCATTATCACCTTTCTTGGTACAGAATGGTTACTAAGAATTAAATGCACAGTTTGAATAATGGTTACTAAGAAGTAATGGAAAAGTTCACAAATGAAGTGAAATTTTCTTTTCCAAGTGAAGAGGGAAAGCAGTCACAAAACTCCTCCCCACCAAAGACTGAAGAAATGCAAAGCCAAAAGGAGAGCAAAATGCGCTTTCTCCAGCTTCCCAGAACATCATGCACCACAGGTAGACTACCAGTTAGCAACTGGACATGAGCTAGGAATCTGCTGAATAGCTCTACGAAGTAGACTCTGCATGTTATCAGTAAGAAAACTGAGGCTTAGTAAACTTCAATAACATCAGGGTTCAGTCCCAGTGCCACCGGGGAAGGGAGCCACCTTGTCAACTCACTGTGACATACTGATTGTGCACACAGGATCAAAAGCTTGGTTGGGGGCATGAACAGCTAAAACCAAAATAGGAAAGGCTACTGTCACATAGCACTGACCTAAGAGTTTGGTTCTGCAAAGCCCCACCCTCCGTTCTACAGTGTGCACAAGCACAGGGACAATGTCCAGAATTAGAAAATAAGAGACTTTGACTTTCAGCTCAGTCTGTCATGAGGTTACGGCATAACACAGAACATGACATGTAAGAGGGTGTCACCACTAGGCAACACTGGCCCTTGATCTGTGTCCTCTTCTTTCTGTGTGTGCTCCTTTGCTCTTTCCTCCTAAGACATCTCTCCACAGCCATGACTGACCTTTGCAAAGACTAGACTACCCCTGAACCTAATGCCCTTTTGAAAGTGTTTCTAGACTATCTATATTAAATGATCCCAAGGTGGAATTTTCTCTGTCACTTGCTATCATTTGAGGATATTCCACTCATTAAAAGTGGCCTCTCACAATCCTCCTGGCTCTCCCCACTCCAATTTTCATTACTATTTCTCTCACTTCATTTAGCATTAAGGTTGAAAGAAAAAGGATAAATGGATATTTGAAAGTCATCTGATTGGATATAGGAAGGTTTTAGACTTTATCTGTCTAGAAAGTCAACTTCATGACAATTATCACTTAGTTAAAATAAAAAAAGAGAAGATACAGTGGAGAAAAAGTATCACCAGACAAGAGAGTGCCAAGGTCATCCAGCAGGCAACAACAGGCTGGGTCTGCAAAGCCCAGAGGACAGCAGTGACAGGCAGTCTGGGAGTGGGACTGGTGATTTCATGGACCACACAGAGAGCAGAGGATTAGACTCTGAGCAAGCAGCGGAAAGTAAGGAGAAATAAAAATAAAGCCAACGGAACAGTTAGGAGTTACACAGAGCGGAGGAGAAATTAACCCATGGGTGCCAAAGATGGCAAGGTTTTTAGTTGTTGCATGAAATCCATACATACTATTTTAAAAATCCAAACAAGGAAAATTGGAAGCAAAACATCATGTTCCATTGTTATGGGCATTCCAAAGGTGGAACACTAAGCATTGAAGGGTTAAGAGGGAAGAAAATTCAGGCAACCTGCCTTAAAATAAGATTTCAAAGAAAAGGAATATAGTGGCTAGACACAGCCCTACAGGGAGCGGTGTTAACAGCCACTCAGCAGACACATTCCTAAATTCTCCCTTGGCCTTCGCACGGTACCCACAGGCGCTTCTAGACCATACAAAAATCCCTCTTTGAACCTAGAGGAAACCCTTCTAAACAAATTTACTAATGACTGAAACAATGTAGAAAATCATCCCCTCCTTTGGTTAATTCTTTTGTAAACTCAAGCCCAGATTTACCTTTTTAATTTAAGGATTATTAATAAATCTGCTATGATTAAACTTTGTAATGATATGTGAATTATTTGTCTCTAGGTCCTCTCTCAAGAATAATTAGACTACCTTTGCAAATTAGCGCTTGGCCTTTCTGTGAAGAACCTAAAAAACACCAGCCTGACTTACCAAAAAGATGGCAGAGGCTCTGAAATTAATTAGTTTCACTTTATGCTTCCATTATCTTTTAATTGGAATTTCTTGCAGGAATTTTTCTCTCAGAGTTCTCTCTCTACTGGCAAAACAAAGCTGGAGTTCAGGCTGCAGGGCTATCTTGGCCTGTACAAACCACTATCTCTGGCAGACTGGACCCTGCAAAAATCAGTGTGAACTCTACCCTCCCTGTGTACCTCCAGACAGGCCTCAGAAGGGGCTTTGTTCAACCCCACAGGTACCTGGCCTTCCCCACTCTTCAGCCATAGCAAAAAAGAACTTTCTAGAATAGAGAAGAACTGCTTCCAGGGGTTTGCAAGTGAGAAGACCTTAGAGAGTAAGAATAGAAAGCATTTATGTGACACTCCATATCTATCAGACAGTATTCTAGGAGCTTACCAGAATTAACCCTCAACTTTCACAACAACACTATGGATTAAGAACCACTACTTCCCTCAGTTACAGATACAGAAACTCAAGGACAAAGTGTTGTGACAATTTGCCCAAGGTCGGCCGGATTGCAAGCAGGCTTTTAGCCACCACAGACTATTTTCTTCATTTACTCAATGTTTGCTAAGCACCTTAGTCTATTTCCAGAAATCCACGGGTGGACTAGTGACAGAGGTGGGGGTGAGGAGACAAAACCCTAGACCCACTTTAATGGGACAAGAGAACTAAGAGGGCTGCAGGGGAAAACTTTCATCATCAGGCAGAAAATTCCATTAGTAATAAGAGAAAGCAGTGGCAACACTGAAAACAAAAATGTAAGACTCCCATGCAGCAGAATAAAAATAATCACCATCCACAAAGTCAAAAGACAAAATAGGGGAAATATCTGCAGCACATAAGTCAGACAAAGGGCTAATTTTTTTTAATGGTATGAGTTGCTCTTGCAAATGCAAAGACAAAATCCCAGGAAACAAAAAAGCAATTCACTGAAAACAGAAATAAAATTTATAAACATTTTAACACAGATGCTCACTCTATCTAGCAATTACAAAAACGTTAATTAAAGTGTCAATGAAATACCAGTTCATTTTTTTCACAAATTGCGTTAGTAAAGTATTTAAACATGGGCACTCTAACCCTGTCGTTAACCAAAGTATATATTGGTCCTGCTTCTCTGTGGAGGGCACACTGGCAGGATCTATCAAAATTTAAATGTACATACCCATTGTTTCACATTTAGAAACTTGACTTACACACATAATAAACTAAACCAGCAAATAGCAGAAACATACAGATGACCGCGACAGGGGTGAGGGCTCAGTGGTTGGCAGATCATTCAATGGGTTGTATAGAGTTGTTACACTCACAGAGAGAGGTTCTACCTGCTCATAGGGAAGGATTGCTGTAAATGCATGGCTATGGCTCGGATAGGTTTGTATCCAATAGATTCCTATGCAGAAAGAATGGTCGTGTGTAGCAGTGTTGAGGTAACAGGACCTTAGAGTGGTGAGGGCTACTAGAAAATGATTAGGTTAAGAGACTGATGGTGATCTTCCACCATGGACTAGTTCTTGCCAGAGCAGGTTGTTGTCAACTGAGGCCACCATATGCCTTGGCTCCTCCTCCTTTATTTCTCTGCCATGTTGTGATGCAGTCAATGCCCTTATCAAATATCAATTCCATGCTGTCTGGACCCTACAGCCATGGACCCATAAGCCACTGAAACATCTTTACCTCGTATGTTATGAGCTAAGACATATATTTAGAGAGGAAGACAACGTAGGGAAACCCTAAGAGCAGTGCAGGTAACAATCTGAGAGGATTACCACTAGCCATCCGCATCCTCCCTAAATAACTATGAAGCAGGTATTTAAGGAACAGTTGGAAGGTGCAGCATATCATTAGCCTATCCAGGGAACGGATGTATCTCACTCGGACCTGGCTATGTACATGGTGGCAACAAATGGATTCTAACACACTCTCAGATGGCTGCAGTTTTGTTTTGGTTTTACTTTCTAAACAATACTATCTCCATTAGAAGCAATGAAAATGGGTAAGAAATGTGAGTTGAAAATGAAAAAGTGCTACTAGATTTATCTATTACTGTTCTTGTAATCTTCCACTTTTTAAGGAAAGAGTATGCTCCTGGATTGACGATGCACTGCCATACCTTAGCATTTATTAAGCTCCTTAATGTGATAACTGAAACTCGTAAACAACATTAGAAAAAACATGCTTGGTATATGTATATGTATATGTATATGTATATGTATATGTTTTCCTATATATCTATCTGACAAAATAGAGAAGGCAATAGTGTAATGTCTTATGATACTAAAATGGGTGAGTTTTTCAGAATTCAGGGAGCATCATGGGAATCTAAATAAATCTGTATATTTGGGTGAGTAAATAGATCAAAATAATGAAACACTCAGTGGATATGATTGTCAATAATTTACTTAGAAGGGGAAGAAAAACAAAAGCTGCTCAGACCCTGTATACAAGTTGCCAGCTCTGTGCAAATAATTTCACAAGGATGTAACTTGTGTGAGTAGAAAATGCACCATGGATGTAGAGCCAAGTACAGTCTGGAGTGAACATGCAGGAGCACACAAAGAACTGTCTAATGTGTCTTTACGGACTGTTAGTTCCATAAGCCCCATGAGATCTTTGGAGAGATGGCTCAGTAGAATAAGCGCTTGCCTGGCAATCGCAAGGGTCTGAGTTCAATCCCTGGCTCCGCCCAACAAATAAACAAACATAAGCCCCATGAGTACGTGGGTCTCATTTGTCCCTACCTCCTGAGTACCTGACACCTATCTGGGGCTCAATAAAAAATTCCTGTAGAATGCACAGCCACGCTCAGTATTTTTCACTCAAAAACATATTAAGCTTTAGGCTTGGCTTGAAAATGTTTCATCCAAACCAGTAGTGGTGAAGCTACAGCCCGCGTGCTTCAGAGGGCTGTCGGCATCACGGAAAGCTCTGAAGGGTTTGCCGTCGCTGCTCCCCAGCCTTCCTTGAGCTCCCGAGCTCTGTGAAATGTTCTCATTAACACTCAGGGCCTACCCTTCACAGGACCCTGAAAGTGACATGCTCCCACAGCCTGACTGCAGCAACCACAAGGCCAGCGGTGTCTCTTTCACAGCCTTCCCCCTTCCAGCACTCCTAGACCAGCAAGTATCTGGTAAATAAACAAATGACTGAATCAACGCATTTGTTTGCACATTTATTGTTTACATTTTGAGTATGCGGAATCAAAGGAAAGGGACACGGAGCTGTGTTCTCAGAGGGCCTATAGAAAAACCAGGAAACCAACTTAGTACCACAGTTCCTAAAACCTATGACATACAAAGGGGCTATTAAAGACAAGGATCCATTTTTAAGTGGGGGTCAGAAAAGTCTCCCACAATATGTGAATGGAGTTGTAAGAAGTGTAAACTCTATTCAAGACCTTACTTTTTATTAGAAAACTAACTGGCAAAGCCCTAGTCTAGACCAAGAAAAGACTGAATGTCAATCTGTGGGCACTGTTAAAGACTAAGACTTGCTGCTGTATGAAAATAACACCAGCATTTGGGCAAATGGATGAACGTGAACCAAAAATGACTGGAGAGTGTAAGTCAAACTGAATCACAAAGCCATTCGTAGCCAATACACTTCCACCCAAAGCCCCAGGCTCAAAGTCACTGCACTGAAGACCCAGGTAAAAGCAGGCCAGCCATACACGTGCACGTGCACACGTGTGTGTGTGTGTGTGTGTGTGTGTGTGTGTGCATGCTTCCAGTCCAAAGCACATGCTGCTCTCAGTGTGACCTGGTGACTCAGTGCCTGGTCCATCTCACTTAGGAACTGCAAAGGGTTCTATGGAAAGTCCAGGGCTTGAATGGAGCAAGATTCCTTATAGCAGCCCTGAGAACAGTTTGGTGCATAATTCATGTCCACTTCTATATAAGGACTTAAACGGCACTGGGGGTGTCTTGACAAAAAACTACAGTGGAAACTGAGATCAGATGACCTTTGTGGAGACTTCGGCCAGTATTTCACTTTGTTCTCTTTGCTATACCTCAAACAACTACATAATTTAAAAGTATGCTTGCTTCATTACCATGAATTATTGATCAAATTGCAAGAATCACAATTCCTCAATAAGAGAATCCAGGATGTTGAACCTCAAAAGGAAATCAGAAGTCGTGCGAGTCTTCATTTCACCAGCAGAAACTAAGGGATCTCGGCTCCACGGAAGTGGAGTGAGTGCTTCCTCTAACTCTGGCACCTGGCTAAGTGCTGTCCCAGCCGGGGAACAGAGGGGCCCAGGCACCACGAGGAAGCCACCCAACAGCCCTGCCAGTCCATTCAGCTCACACTGGATTTTAAATATGCAAATAAGCAAGTATAAGAAACAGTTCCCTGTAACAGGAGCTATAAAATGGTGTTATTATCTTGTAATGGTTTTATTTTGAAGATTACAAATTCGGTATAACGATGCAATACTCATGCAAATGACCTACATGATGTCAGGAGAGGCCAAAAGGATTTCACACAGATCACCTTTTGCTTGGTCAGGTACCCTCCGCATCATCACCATTCACTCTGCACTCACATCTCTGAACATGAAGACCACCACGACACCTTAGATCATTATTCCTAAATTGCCTCACACTTAAGAACCATGATTCCATAAAAGTTTATCTCAAAGCATTCGCCTTTATCTCAGGGGGAAAATAATCTAACTTGTGCACTACAGACTTTCTCAATACCAACTTGCTGCACTTCCTAGTACTGTGTGGCTTCGTAAATGTATATTAACTTGGCATTTTAACATCAACATCATATATGTTCTGTGAGAAAATTTAATTATCATATAGCATGTCACAAATACTTTAAAGTTATAAGCTCAAACTACTTTGATTATCATGCAATTAACTATCAAAACTGTTATCTAGATATTAGACAGCATAAAACATGTTATAGCATCAACAACCAAACTGGTTGAAAATACTCTATGTATTGTATTTATCAACTTCAAGCGAACATGTTTACTTTTAGATTACATAAGAAAACTAAGATCACCATTCTTAAAGTTTAGCTCATCAAATATTTGATATACTAAAATATGGTTTTGAAAGTCATTTCATCTGCTTCAAAAGACCCAGTTCAAAAAAAAGTTAACACATGATATATATGTACCTCCAGCTCCACAATTACATAATTACCTTCCAACAATTAAAAACAACTGCAATGTACTGTTTCTTAAATCTCATCCCGTTTTCTAGGCTATAAGCTTCATCACAGCAAGATCTTACTCTTGTTTCACTGAACAAGTAAATCTTTGAACAGCAGGGTATCCGCAACTGAATACTGTAAGCACTGAGTTATGGGGGGACTTGCTAAATGACAAAATAAGCCCCCTTGTGTTACTGAGAGGAAATCCTAATCTCAGAGAACTGACGATAAGTAGCTGGCCACAATGCACAGAGCAATCAGGGCTCACCCCTTTGCCCTTTCCACTCTGCAACCATCTCCCTGCTGGCCCTCCTACCCAAGTCACAATACTTAGGGCCATAACTAATCATTTGTTTTTATTCTCAACTCTTTCCAGGAATTAAAACTGTATTCCCTTGAGTCCGCAGTTCCTTTCGCCCTGGGTCTCATCTGCGGAGCTTGGCGCAGTGTATGCTGACAGTCAGAAAGCCCCCTACAGACAGGAACTGCAGGCCCCACCTCAGCCGATGACCACAACACACAAGTCAACTCCCGCTCCTCCCACCACCAGTTCTGCCTCGGCTTTGTTAAGGCTGAGGGGGGCTGTATTGGTGGATACTTCACTGCCTTTTGCCTTTTCTAACATATAAAAATAAATAAGACATTGGTGATAAAAAGCATATGACTATGAAGCAAAACAAGGAAAGCAAACCATTAGGGTGCTGAAAACAATAGCCTTCAAAACAAGTGCACAGGCACTTCCTGGATCTAATATGGTTCTCTTATGAAGAAAACAAATACTAAGGAACATGTAGGAAAGACTAGAAATTGTTCCTAAAAGTCAATATATAGCTTAAAGCACTAGTTCACGTATGTACTCCTCACCTTTAACAGGTTTTCACAGATGCAGCATATCTTAATATAGGGGGCTGCTCATAACTGGTAAAAATATTTTGCCTGTCAGGTAACCAAGTTTCCATCTTGACACGGCCTTCACAGCATGTTTACGGGATAAAAAATTTTTGGAGAGGAGCCAATAACAAAAAAGAAAGTAAAGGTAATAAAATTAGTGAAATAAGGACAGTGATTTTTAGCTTCTAAAGGAAATTATAATTCCTTACAATGACCAATTTCTATTGGGAAAATCTAATTTTAATATGGATTTGCTAAGTAGAATGTATTTCACATAGAATATTGGATTATGTACATGTGCTCATGACACGTGTGTATCTCACAAGATGTTGTGTTGAGGGACCAAAATCTTTTGATTTCACATATACAATATTCTTTTAAAAACTATGGTTGAAATACCAGAATGTAATTCCAATAAACTACAGTATTATGAAAGTGCGTATTCTGAATGTCAATCATTTGACCCTACCCAACCTGGGAGAGTTATCCCCTTTGCATGAAAAGCACAGTTACGCTTTCTAAACCAAATCATCTGAAAATGACTTAAAATGAACACACAGCCAACATACACACACACACATAGCCAACATACACACACATACACATAACACACATACATACACATAGCCAACATACACACATGCACACATGCATATAGCCAACATACACACATATACAAATGGCAGATTCACATGTGTATGTTTCTTTTCATGATTTTTCAAAGCATTTACCACCCCATGGAATGAAAGTCTATGGTATCTAAAAATAATTTTTAAAGTATGCATTGATTAGTTTTTAATCTTTGAAGAAAGGGGAGTTTAGACACTTGTATCAGGACCTAGATTTTTTTTTAAATGACCAAATCATAAGCCCCTGCTATCAGACATCTAGAACACAACTGTCAGCTGTGGTGTGAGCTGCCACGACAGTGATGTCCCCAAGATCAGCCCAGTGCTGGCAGGGTGACAGGGTCCCCAGGCAGCGAGATAACTGCCGCTTGATCATTATCCCTGCTAAAACTGAAGCTACTGAAGTTTTAAAGAATTCATATCTTACTGAATTTCTTTCATCCCTAATAATTACTAAACTGGCATAATTACTTGTACTAGGGGTGGAATGTGATACATGCTAAAAGCCCAAGCTACCTAAAATTAAGGTTTGTTTTTTTTAAAGCCATGATTCTACTTAGTTTTCAAAGATTTATCTTGTGTCAGGCTTTTATGCCAAGAGTTGCATAATTATTTAAACTATTTAAAAGCTTTCCTTACATTATTTGATTAATACTACAACAGAGCTATTTAAATTTGCTAATGTTATCTTTAAAGTTTAAATTTTAATCGCTTTGTAATAACATTGTTCCAGAATACAATTTTAAATCAGACAAGTACATGTTCATTATGACAAACAAGGTTTATACATTTCCAGCCAGCATACTATGTGACTTTCAATTTTTTTAAAAAATAGAACACATTTCAAATTTAACTGAAATGGGATTAGAAAGTCACACACACTGCTCCCCACAAAGCCCCCCAAACTAACTTTGACCTTTGACAGCACACCAGGAATCAATGTAGAAAAAATATTAAATACATCTGCAAAAACACTTTGCTAGAGGTTTGATTTAGGATAGCTGTCTTTGTATCAGAATCTCGATTCCAAAGCTTTCTTTAACATAGTACTTAACGATAACAGTTGCATTTTTAATAGGCCGAAGGCTGCTGAAATATGACGCAAATATACACTAAGTCTTAAAATCATTTTCTCCCTTAAAAGTAACTAATACTTC
>NDGN011442894.1:0-11158 GCA_002564285.1 Tympanoctomys barrerae
CAATCTAGTAGTGAGACCCTGAACACCCTGTAGACCCTTCCCTAAAATACAAAGAAAAAAAATAATAGCGATTCAACTGAAATATATTGAGAAATAACCAATATTATGAATTCTGTAGATTTTTTAAATATAGTGTATGTGTTAGGGAGTTTTGAGAAAAAACAGTCGTATATCCTTCACATACCAATATATAATAGTAAAGTTTGCCACAGATAAATCAGTAGTGGCTAGCTAAATCAAGTTATGGATGTATTTTAATTTGGAAGGAGAAAGAAACAAGCCCTTTTCCTTGCAAAATGTCACAGTCCTTTTAATACTATGATCACATGTAAGTATTACGCACATGAAAGATTTAAACATTATATATACATATGCAATTTTTTTTTTATTCTGTAGGTGTAGATTAGGCTAAAAACACAAATGGCATAAAAATCCAGGAGCACCCTGCCTTTTTAAAAAAGTTTTTTTTTTTTTTTTAATGTATTTAGTACAGGGTTTACAGGGTCTCACTACATAGATCCGACTCTGATATCCTGTTTTCAGCCTCCCAAGTGTTGGCATTCCAGGCGCGCACCACCATGCCCAGTCTGAAGCCTGCCTCCTTAAAGTAAGTCTTTCTTATTGGATAATAACAGACTTTCTTATTAGATCTACTCAAACAAGTCTCTCCTGTCTCAGAGCACAGAGGTACCAACCCGGTTCTGCAGAGAGTAGTTGAAGTTCTGAAAGGTTACAAGAGCACCAGTGGGGATGTTTTATTAAAATTCCTAGAGAGGAAACTTTATACACAATTCTTAAGTTCTGTGATTAGATGAAGTAGTTCACAAATGCTTCAGTGATGAAGATATGATTGCTAAAATTTTAAGAATGTAACTTAGTAAACAGATACGAGGGATTAAGAGTGAAGGGAGTGTATCACCAGCAGAGTGCCGTGGGCTACAGAGCTCGTTTGTCTGGACTCATGCTTCCAAATATTTTGATTTTGAAGTAACATTCATGTCCTAATTTGAAACCTAAATTTCAGAACCCTCAAACGAGAAGTCTTGGCTGTAGGAATCTAAAATCCAAATGATTTGATCTTTTTGTTATAGGTAGTTGCCTGTGCCATCCACAGTTGGTGGTGTGGATCTGCACAACGCCCAGGCGGAGGCTGGGGCTGGGGCCGGGCCTTGGGAGGAAGACGGACGTGTGTGCTTGCGGGTGGGGGCGAGGGCGTTCCTCCGTGAAGTCTCAAACAGCGATCCATTATCCGAAGGTGGTGTCGATGAGTTTGGTTTGAGGCAATCAAAATACAAGGCACAACTCATCAAAATTGTGCAAAATTTTGACTTTGGAAACTCCGAAGCCCTTTCCACCGCCGTCTGCGACGAAGGGGGCTCTAGAAAAGTGCATTTCGAAAAGTAGGAGAGGGTAGCTCGTGGGGAAACACGATGTGCTTTCCCGGCAGAGGAGTTCGTAGACGTGAAGACGGGGCAAATGTTTTACGTTTCCTGCGGTGGGAAACCGCGCTGGTCGAGAGGTCCAAGTTGGGCACAGCAGAGAGCCGCGGCCAAGCGTGCGAGAAAGTGGTGCGCGGCTGGGACTCGTCGCGCCCAGCGCCGCGGACGGGCGAACCTCCCAGTTCTGAACAGCGGGACTCGAGTTGCCCCATCTAAGCGTCCCCTCCTAGCTCCAGGGCTACACCTCGCCTGCTTTGTTTCAGACACCCACCCTT
Organism: Tympanoctomys barrerae; assembly: GCA_002564285.1. Classification (NCBI taxonomy): domain Eukaryota; kingdom Metazoa; phylum Chordata; class Mammalia; order Rodentia; family Octodontidae; genus Tympanoctomys; species Tympanoctomys barrerae. The sequence continues at coordinate 1,715 of NDGN011442894.1, forward strand.
CTTTCTCGGTTGGTCTCCAGCTCCACCAATCCCGCCCGTCACGGGGCGGGGCTTCAGGGTCAAGGTGGACCAATTCCCCAGCCTCGCCCCTACACGCGCTTTTGGACCTCAGGGATGACTGACAGCAACTCGGCCCAACTAGCTACTTCAGAGCGTGGCCTCCGCCAGGGGCGTTACAGAGGCTAGACTTTGGGACCAATCGCCTTGCGAGTTAGGGGCGGGGCCTCGCTGTCCGCCTCTGATCAGCGCTATCGGCACTCTTTTTACCAAATCAGAAATGAAGAGGGGCGGCCGCTCAGCAGAGGACCAGCCAATAGAGAAGGCGAGATGGGCGGGCTCAGAGTGCCTGGCGGCGGCTTCTCATCTCTCAGCAGAGGTGCGGTGAGCCGGTGGGGGTACCGCGAGGCAAGCGCGGGAGCCCGGGCGGCGAGTGAGCTGCCCGAAAATGCACTCGGATGCTGCAGCTGTCAGTGAGTAGCTGAGCGCAAGCGGCCCGGGCTGGGCGGTCGCCGGCACTCTCCACTTGGGTCCCACTGTCCCTGCCCCATGTCTCCTGGTCCCGAAAAGCGCCTGGAGCCCCTGCCCTGGAGCCACCCCTTCCCCTCCCGGGCCGGGGCGGGCAGTGACGCTGCGGGCGGCGGGGGCGGGGGCGGGCGTTGGGGGAAGGGGCCGGCCTGCGGGGAGGGCGGAGGTGAGGGGGTGGGGACTGGCTCTATTTCAGGGTTGGGGGAAGGGGGCGGACTTGCGATGAAGGGCCGGGACCCGAGTGTCCGGGGTGAATGGAGGTGGAGGGGCGGCGGGCGCTGGCGTGCAGGGCCGGGCCGGGGGTGGCACCGGCGTAGGGAGAGGGAGGGTATGGAAGCAGGGCTGAGGGTTTCGAGGGGCTGACTAGGGCAGGCGGCTCAGAGAGGAGGGGGTGAGTGGAGGGGAGCACGGGGGCGGGGACAATGGGAAGACGGGCTGGCGGGGGTGGGGGGAACAATGGGGTGGGGGAACGGGGGCAGCTGCCGAACGGGGCAGAAGGGCTGGCAAGGGGGTGCGGGCTAATGTAACGGGAGACATTGGGGTGCAAAGAGTTGGGGAGTCCGCTGGGCCGGGGACAGGTAGAGGGCTGGTGGGCAACCCGTAGTGGCGAGGGTTCAGGGGCAGGTGTGGGACGGTGTGGCGAAGGGGAAGAGGCGGCGGCGGCGAGGACTGGGGTGGCCGGATGGGGGCAGGGAAAGTGGTGGGGGGAGAGCTACTCAGGAGCGGGAGGAAGGGCTGGGGCGGGGGGTGGGGGATTGTCAGGTCCAGATTCGGTCCGCGTGGGGCTGGGCGGGGTGGGGGCTCCTCCCCCCGATCGGGGCTGGGTCCCTGGAGCGGGAGCTGAGAGCCCGGGGGTGCGCGGAGGGGGCGGGGCCGAAAGGACGGGGGAGGTGTCCCGGGTGGCTCTGGCCGCTGCTCTCCCGAGCGAGCGGCGGGAAGCGAGGTCAGCGCTGGTGCGGGCTCTGGCTGCGGGACTGGAGGCGGGGTAGGGGAGCGGGCGGCGGGGCACTCCGCGGTGGGAGCCCTAGAGATTGGGCTCGCGAGGCCGTGGGGGGTTTGCGCAGGAAAGGTGCTGGGGTCCCTGGCAGTCCTTGGATTTGGCTGCAGTCTGTGACGCAGTTGTCTAATTTCTAGCCATCAGGTGTGGAGGCTGATGCCTCAGGACTCGTTTCTTAGAAGAGACGGTCCAGTAGGAGGACCAGTGCAGCGCCTTAGGGGTGCAACCTCACCCTAGCGTGCGGGACGGGCACTTTAGGGGTTTCCTTTAGGGTCTGGCTCCAATCGCCGGGTGTGAAGGGGAAAGGCTGGCGAGCGGAATTCTGGGGCTTGTAGTCCAGGACGCGGTTGGGTTGGGTGCACGTGGGTAACTGTGGAAACCAGTCCCAGAATGCAACGCGCCCCTCGGAACCTCCCTGCTCTGCGAACGGGAGCTTTATTCTCCAGTTACCGGGTGCGCTAGTAGGGGCAACTCTGGCTCCCCGGAATTGTAATCAGTAGGTGCAGGCGAGGGAGAACCCAAGACGAGCCCCGCCCTTTCAAATTTAGGCTCTTGATCTGTGACTTAATTATATTTTCCCCTGCATTTGATGGCCTTGCAGAATAAATGCTTAGTGCTGAGCCATTTAACACTCAGTTTGTGGGAAAACATTCAGGGAGCCGCACAGTATAAAGCAGTGGTTGAGAGGGTGGTGGCATTCCAGCGTGTGTAAATCGAGCTTGAGAGGTACAGCCTTATAGGTATGGGGATGCAGTGGGGACAATCGTATCCCCTATGAAGATTATGTAAACTCTTTTGTATTTCTTGGATTGTTTGGTTGCCTAAGGCAGGGAATATTTTGAAGTGAATTGAGTATCAGAATTGGATTTATGTAATTTGGGGATATCATGTCTTTAGCTTTCAAGTTAGTGTAGAAAGCAAATGAAACTGTTTGCATTTTAGCTGCAACTCCTTCCCCCCTTAATATTAGAGACGTTCCTCTCAGCTTGTAGATTTCCAGCATCACATCTTTTACCAGTTCTTTTTGCTGTGATAACTCAAATATGGAGGACTGTAAGATTAGCTCAGTAATAATTATTTTTATGTGATATATCAGATCCTATGAAAATATTGGTAACAGCCACTGGAAGCACATTTTAATGAATCTAATTACAAATATTGTAGAAGTATTAATGGGAGGCAGGGAGATGGCTCGGTAGAAAAAGCGCTTGCCTGGCAAGAGCAAGGGCCTGAGTTCAATCCCCTGTCTCATCCCCCCCCCCAAAAAAAAGAAGTATTAAGGCTTGGAAACCTTTTAGTATAGTTACAAATATACTATATTTGTTTATTTTTGCCTTTTGGAGACAGGGCCTCACTGTGCAGTTCAGGCTGGCCTTGAGCTCATTTGTGGCCTAGGGTGGCCTCTAACTGGAAGCAATGTTCTTGCCTCAGCCTCCTGAATGCTGAGATTATAGTTGTGCACCATACCCAGCCATCAGTGTACTGAATTTAATGTTTAATTACATGATGGTTTTCTCTCTCAGTATATATAGGTGTGGAGGCTGATGCCTCTGAACTTCCACTGTGTAGTTCAGCAGGCTGGGCTTGAGCTCAATATGTAGGCTAGGCTAGCCTCAAACTCATGGTGATCCTCTTGCCTCAGCCTCCAAGTGCTGGGATTGCAGGCATTGCACCACCTTGCCCAGTCAATTTTTGATGTTTTGAGAAAATAATTTTTATCTGACTTAAGCCTGTGTCCAAGAAACCCTTAGTAAATATGAACTGTAATAGGAAAATTTTCCAGAAGAAGTACATTTAATGCTGGAGTTCACTGTTACAAAGGGTAAAATGATAAGGTTGAAAAATGTTGTCTTTAAGATTTAAAGAAAATATCTCAGTGGGGGAACCTATGGCACATATGCCACAGCATGCTATTTGTATCATTGAAAGTTCTAAAAGGTTTGCCATCACTGCTAAGCTAACTGTATCTTTCCTTTTTATTCTGTCATATTCCAAAGGACAAGTGCCCTGTACACATAGTACCCTCTTCCATTTCTCAAAGCTTTAGGCTCTTATATAGTTTCATTTTATATTTTCTGCTCTGATTTTAAGGTCTGCTTTGATCATTTTTGGCCCTTGGAATCGTGCTTCATTTTCTTAGGAATTTAGTTATGTATTTAAACTGGTATTTTGTATTCTTTACCTGCCACTTTTGACTGTGGGAAGGATTTTTAAGTAATTATATCTGTAACAATGCTAAAGAAAATGTGTCCCTCATCTTCATCTTTGTAAAGTTCTTTACACTTTATGTTTTGATTCTGTTTCCAGTTGTGAGAAGCACCCGTTGATCACAATTTTTAAAAAATTTAATCAATATTTCCTTTTCTGTTTCTGTTAGCCACTTGTAGCACATCTTATTTATTCATTTTCTTTTTCCTGTCTATTATACCTACATTACAATATTCTCATCTTACCATCTGCTAATTATAACTAATAATTAATGGCTCGGAATCCTGCTAACACTAGTAAAAATTAGTCAGAAATTGACCTCATGATTTATGTTCTGTCTGGATTCCTTTGGCGAGTAATAATACTGAACTAAAAACAGACTTAAAGAATGGGGCTTCTTATTGTCTAGTAGCAGGAAGTTTGGAGATTGGTGGTTCTAAGGCTGATGTGCCGTGATGGCTTAATTGTTAGAGAACTAGGCCTTTTGCATTATTTTCTTCTCTAAGTATGGTGGCTTTTGATCCTCAAGGTTCTTTGCCTCATATTTTCAGTATGGTTACTACAGCACCAGACATTTGGCCTATGTGAGAAAGCAAGGGAAGGCTTTTCCTTACAAGCATCTCCTAACGGGACTTTTCCCAGAAGCTTCCTTGGAGACATTTGTTTGTGTCAGTGGTTAGAACTGATCTCGTGCCACTGTTAGTTCTGAGGGAAGCTGGGAAAGTGATAGTCCAGCGTTTTCCAGTTTCTGTTGTAGGATGTGGCCTTTTCTAGGGTGGAAGAGGGGCGAGGGATATGCTCTGAATTGGCAGTGTATAGGTTGAACCAACTGCATTGGCAGACTTTCTGGCTTGGTCTTAATCTTTTTTATTTATTGACTTATTTTCTGCTTTACTCTAAAATAATGAGGGATGATTTACTAATATGGATAAAATCTTATCAAGGAAAATGAGTGACATGGACTTAAAGAGACACCAACATGCTTGCTATATGTTGGAAATAAGCTGTGTGTTTGGCTTTGGGCTTTGTAGTCAAAATGAAGAGGAAGCTAAAATGAGTTAATTTTGTTCACTTGGTTAATGAGGCAGTAATTTTTATAACCCACACTAGAACCTCAGTCACTACCCCTGTTTTCCTACTTGGTAATAAGAGGTTGCATCTCTTCTCACACCTGTGCCCTTCCTGCACCTATGCCGACACCTGTGCCTGACTCAGCCTTCCATTGTAACACTGTAATCAGGAGTCCTTTTGCCAGGCTTAGTCTCCACTGTTTTCTCCCTCACTGGTGGAGTCATCTTTGTGTTTAAGGCTTCACTTACCTGTCTGAGAACCTTGAGGCTGGAGGGCTCCCAGTTCATTTAAGCTCAGTGAAGTTGAAGGCTTCGGTGGTTAAGGCGCCGCTTCTCCCCTTGGCATGCCCATTTTCTCTTTGACTGTGCTCAGCGCCTGCTGTAGAACTTCTTTACTATGTCCCCTCCGTAGAGGGCTCCTCTCCATGGCTCTCAAGCTTTGCTTTCTTTCGTTGCTCAATTTCAGGTTGTATACTGGCTGCCTGTTTACTTCTCCCCCCAGTTAAGTTGTTACCCCTGAGATCTGGGACTGTCTTTCTTCATGGTCACTTTTTGTGTGATGCTTGCTCAGGTGCTCAGATACTGTGTGTATTGAATTGAACCTCAGTGGTCAACTATTGAATCATACATAAATTATGTAGGAGCTTTGGTTTGTCCTCCTGTCACCCAGCATGTTTTTTTAGTCTTTTTTTCATTATTGTTTAAAAATTTTAAGGAATAACTGTCACTTTTTTATTTTCTGCCTTAATTTTTTTTTTTTTTTTTTTTTNNTAAAGTCACCCATATATGAACTGATGCATTTAATGTCAGTCTTGAAGAAAATAGTGTGGAGAGATTGAAATGCTGGTGATTTACAGGAACATAAGGAGTCTGTGAATGTGCCTGTGTCCGTTTCTGATCTTGTGACACAGTCCAAGGCAGGTTAAGTGGTCTATGGTCAGAGGCCTAGAGTGTTTCTGCCTTTATCTTATGAGTGTATCCTGGTGCTAAGAATTTATTTCTTCAATTAGCAATATAATTTAAGAGTAGTAGTGAGACTGCTGAAAGGTTTTCTCTAGAAAGTAAAATGTAAATTGGAGGTAAAATTGTCTGTAGTGAATCTGACATTAGTGCTGGTAATGCTGTAGTCAGTGTAGTGGATTTTTAACAGGTGGACAGCTTGTTTCACCCAGCTGAGCTGAACCACTGTGGTGGTTGGTGTGGGAGGCCCACCTGAGGATTGTTGCCAGCAGCAGAAGAGGCAGAACTGGAGAAGCTGTTAAGACACTATTAGGGGTACTGTTTGGAGAAGCTGTTGGAAGTTGCTGGTTCTCTTGGGATATTCTGCTAGAGGACCTGGTCATGCTGGCTTTCCTGATGAACTTGGCTGTTCTTGTCTCTGGAGAAGCTCAAGTTCTTTGTTGTCACTGAGAATGGATATAGTTCATTTTGGGGGAGCTCTGTTCTCATCTTGAATAACGCTTCTTGGCTCTGGAGGGAAGATGATGCCCAGTTCAACCTTGTGGAGAAGCTTGTTGCATTGGCTTACCTGATGGGAACTTGGCTTTCCTCATCTCTGGAGGAGCTCAAGACCTCACTGTTGCTGAGGATGGCTGTGGTACTTTTTGGGGGAACTTTGGTGCTTACCTTGCGCATTGCTTCCTGGCTGCAGTTTAGATCCCTCACCCTTTTAGTAAAGATCCTCCATACCCCTGACATAGACTTCCTAGCTTCCACCACTGACCTTTGGGCACATCCCAGTGCAGATCTGAGAAGTGGGCCTGCATGAGACATTGTCATGGGCTCTGGGCCTCCAATTAGACTTGTGTAAGGTATTGTTATGAGTTCTAGGTCTTCAGCTGGACTCATGTAGAATATTAGTATCCAGGCCCTCAGCTAGACTCTTTTTTCTTTAGTGCGTGGACAGATTTCCTGCACTCTTGTGTATAATTCTTTGGGTGATTGATTATAGAATATTATAAAATGTGTCCTGTATTGTATTGTTCCCCTTGCAGAAACCCCAAACCACGACAGTCAGTCAGCCTGAATTGATATGAATCGCTTTCATAGTTTGTTGTCTTATTTTGAAATTCAGGTTAGAAGTACCTCTTGAGAATCGTTCTTTTCAACAGAGTATGCATTTTAGGAATGTATTTTAAGAAGAAAAAGACTGAAACAGACATTTTAAATAGAATTACATGTTTTAATCATTGCATGACAGTTTCAGATCTAAGAATCTTTTTCTGTAGTGTCCAGGATTCTAGCAGCCTATGCTACTTCAGGTTTGAATTGATTTTTTTTTAATCGTGAAAGGTTATTATTTCTAACTTAGGATGGTAGGCTTATAGCTTTTAACATACTGAATAAAGGGACTAGAGAGATAGTTCAGTTAACCTAGTGCTTGCTTAGGCAAGCGCAGAGACCAGGTTTGATCCCCAGCACCACATGCCTTGCTGGCCCTGCCTCCAGGCATGGTGCTGCATACCTGTAATCCCAGCGCTGGGAGGCAGAAGGGATCACTGTGAGTCCGAGCTGCATAGTGAGACTCTGTACCAAATACATTAAAACTATATATATAAACCCCTAAGCGATGTGAACAAAACCCCTGCCCATACCAAGTAGCATTACATCTTTGAGGATTTTTTTCTTAATGATTTTGAAAACCTTTTCCTACTTGCTGGCCTGTATCAGTAGGACTTGCAGAGCAGGGAATAACCCATTTGTGTCTGTAGTGGGCCCCAGTCTTCTGGGGCACTGGCTTTTGGGGAATTCCTACCATGGCAGGCAGCACTCCCTAGGTCCCCTGCCTCTCCTCCAGTGTGAATAGAGCACAGAGGCAGGTGCTAGGAAGAAGGCAGGAGCCCATGGAGGCCCATGGGGGGGCGGGGCTTGGTTGTGGTGACTGTTCTTAGTCAGGGTGCCCTGCCACGTGCCTATAGGCGTTTTGTTTTTCTGTACTGTGGATTTCTTATAAGATTTTGTGAATATTCCAGTAGTCTCCTTAAATGCAATGGTGGCCTGTATAAAAAACACACACACAGCCCTTCTCCCTTTGAATTTAAGAGTTAGTTTCTGATTCTTGGGGGGTCTACTGATTCTTGGCAACTAACAATTCCGTCACTTCAGTGTCCAGATTTGTCAGTGGTCAAACACATGATAGAGGCCTTTGCAGAAAAGAGCAGAGATGAACCAAAGCATTGAAGGAAGACACATGTCATCGTAGGTCTTGAGGATTTTTTTTTTTTGCTTGCTCAGGCTGCCTTAAGGCCAGGTCAGGTGTGGCTTGAGGAGCTGGAGATTAAACCATGATCCCCTGCGCCTGACTGAGTTTGCCCAAGGAGGCGCTTTAAACAACTGAGCTAACCCGAAAGCCCTCATTGTAGGTCTTGGAAGCAACCTTTGCCTGTGTTCTGTCAGGGCTCTGAACCACACAATGTCTAGTCCATTGAATCTAATTAATAGGCGCTCCACACTGTTGCCTTTTCCTGATTCTCTCTCGTTTATGAATGTCCATGTTGGGAAGTATACAGTAATATTTAGGAGCTAATGCCTAACTTCTTGTGGATATTTTTAGTTTTGTCTTGGGAATATCAGCTCTGAAATTTTTTTGTGTGTGTGGAATACTTTTAGACAAAAGTCATATTTGATAGCAGTGGCTTTCTAGTGATCTTTGTTGAGGTATAATTTACATATTATGAATTTATGCTCATTTGATGTATATGTTCTGGTGTAAGCACAATTTAACATACAGGATGTTTTCTTTATTCCAAAGAGGGGCCTTGTTTTACAGTTTATGCTTTTCCCCCATTACCAGTTTTTTGGCTTTTAATGTCTGTCTTCTTAGGCTTCTTCCAAATCATCATTGATGATTTGTCATCTTGCTGTTCATGAACATACTAAAATATAAAAAGGTACAGTTAGTCTCTCGTATTCTTTTCCCTACTGAACTATTAAATCTGAAGAAAAACTATCGGTGCTATATAAATTATAAATCTGCTAATTAGTGCTTTCCCACATGGGGTTGTGAGTTGGATGGTTTGCTGTGGTAGGTGGTTTTGCAGTATAGCTTTTCTTGCTTTTCAGTGGCCTAGAGACATGCAATGCTAACATTTGCTCAAGGGATATAATGTTGTCTTTTAGTCAGTATGTGGGTCAGATTGGGAGGCAGAAAGAGTTTGCAGCCACCAAGAGTTAACATTGAGAACCTGCTATGTGGCAGGCCCTATCCTTCATCTTGCGTGAAGTTTCATTTCCTTGGTGGTGAAAGGGGTGGATAATAAGTAAGTCATGTACAGTGTCAGTTGGTGGTTCTATGAAGAAAAATAAGGCAGGGCACAGGCACCCCTGTTTGTGACTGAGAGAGTCATGGTGTTCTAATTTTAAATAATATGGTCCAGGAAAGCCTTACTCATAAAGTGTATGACCTGATGGAGCTTGTGGCAGGCTATTGCAGATGGGGGAAGCACTGCTGCAGAGGCTGGTGGGATCAGTCTAGGGTCTGAGGCATAATAGTGGAGAGATTTTGTGGGCAGTATTTAGGATAAATGGATCGGGGAAGAAGGTAGTGAGGTCACAGGTGGTCCTGAGGAGTAAATGAGCTGGACAGAAAATGTTTTTGTTGCCAATGGTTACCACATGTGCTACTTTCTCATTGCTGAGAAGACA